>JAOXYJ010129919.1:0-11054 GCA_028566555.1 Lithophaga nigra
CGGACAATGGCTGGAGAAATACAACATTAACTACTTATTTGCTGGTAATAGGAAAGTCCATGGAAAGAGAGCTGTCTTGCAACATGTAGTGAGAAATACAAAATGGCATATTATTATCTATCAATGCAATTCTACATGCTTTGAATTCTTTCTTTATGTTAGAACTGTTACAGTATGAAAAAGATTAGTATGCATTAAATAACAAAATTTACACGAATTACATGTATACTGTATGGAACCCTTTATTTGAACGCAATATCATGAATGTCCGTAGACTCTAATGCCGGCCTTTTGCCTTTTTTAATATCCGGTATGATGTAATTTATTCAGAATAATATTTTAAATGAACCACCTTCGAGTTACACTTTGATTTCAATGTTTGAAACTTGCGAGTTACTTGCTCCTTGTTTTGTGTCCAATCACTAAATTAAATACATTGTATTACTATTACATGTACAAACTTAGATGTTCTTTTCTACTTTCAGTTTTGTGATTTTATATACCTTTCTAACGTTTCCATGCTGTCTATAACACCCCTTTGGCCTTCCGGTAAACATTCAAAATAGCAATTATGACAGCAACCAATGCCTGGGACACGCGGATGGAGCCAGAAACCAAGTTTGTTTACGAATTTAAAGGTCTACATCTGTTTTCCCTCACAAGAAGCTGTTTTTTTTCCATGATATTAGGGACAAGGCCCCATAAGTTAGTACAGAGGATTAAAACTTATTTTCATGAGAATGCCCTAGCTAAGTTATTTTCTCTCTTTGATGTTGTTGAATGATTTTACTTTGATGTATTCTTGCTGAAGTTTTCTAAATATACGGATATAAAATATGAAAAATATAGAAAAGTATCAAATAAGTGCCATGTACAAAATATGGTATTTGGGTTCTGGAATCACTAAACACAAAACCAAAGATATAGTGTGGTGAAAATTTCACCTAAACTCACTACTCACGACTCTAAGTATATTTCACATTTTCATAAATATCCATCTCAAAATGCACACTTTAAATGGAACTAAGTAGTGGGTAATCGTGGTCAAAAGAATTCTCCTTTTATCCATAAAAATTCATTACCATAAAGATAAAATTGATCTTCTTATTTCTTATTTTAGATCAGTTTCCTTTAATTAGTCATTCTACACACAAAAACAAGAATATAATCAACAAAAGAAAGATAACTTCAACTGAGATTTAGTCTTTTTTTGAGTAAGTTACATTAATGTTTACTTTGCTATAGTCGATTTGTTTAAATTCTGTAATAATTTCAAAAACGATATAAAAATAAAGTATAAAATTTGTAATGTGAAATTTATTACAATGTTCATTATCTTCTGACAAGGGGTGAAGAAATACATTAACTACTTACTTGTCTGTAATAGTACATTCCGCGGGAGGAGAGTATCTAGAAACAGCTAGCGATTAGTAAAAAAATTGACATGTTTTTGGTTTCATGATTTTTTAACCTTTATCATATATATTTTCAGTATAAAAATAATAATAATAAACATACACACACGCACACACACTTGCACAGTTGTGAAACATCAATCTATTTAATTCATAACTACACCTTTTGCCTTATATTGTTTTCTTTTGTTTTGGTGCAGTAAGATCACAACAAAGCAGTTGTTAAACGCTACTGAAAATAGTTATGAAAATATCAGTATGTCAATTTGTGATTTAATACTGACAAAACCCTTTTTTTATTTTAAACTGACCACATGATCATTTTTTCTTGTAAGCATTTAAATATGTGTGCACAGAATTTGTTATAAAACTAAGCAAAGTAAATAAAGCCACATTCGGAATAAGATAAGGTATAAAAAAGTCATATTTTGCAACAAAATTTTATTTAAACTTTACTTATCTGTAAAACTATAAACATGCATAAAGTACGACTCAACGGATCGAAAAATAAAGAACCTCGATATAAAGCTGACAAAAATGATTTTTTTCTGTTAAAAATAGTGACTACATGAACATTTATTGTCCAAGTCTGTATCTTTTTCATTTCAGGAATAACCTAAATGAATCTCTACACATAAAGTAAAGTTCTTACCATTTATCTGTCAATGGACAACTTATGCATACTGAGGTGTGTTCCGTATAAATAAGTTCTTCTTGGAGGGTAAATGTAATTCTTTCATCACATAAAAAATACATCTTCTTATATTTCTTCTTGTCAAAAAATTTGAGTCGATAAACTCTGTTGTCCGCAAAAACATCAATTTCGACCTTATTTCTATTTTTTTCTTCCTTTTTTGTTTTTTAGGAAGGGAGGAAATGTCTGTAAATTTCTTTTCTTAGAATGTTTTGAGAAGGTATCTGTATCGGCAAAACTGATGTCAATTTCAATATAAGACATTTTTGGGGAGCGAAGCTAAAAGTGAATTGAAGCATAAACTCAGTAGATTTTCTTACAATTTCTTTTACAGCAAAAAAAGTAACGATACTATGCTAAGTCAAGGATATATTAAAATAACGTATACTATGATTACAATTCATTAAATGTTTTATTCATATATTTTCTAGATTCAACCATATGCTTCATCTATTCTGCTTTCCATCATGCCATCACCTCAGTGATTCTGAGTATTAGAAGTTAAAATGGAATTGATTTACATTTTAGTAATCGAAAGATTAGTTGCGACATTGTGTTCTTGTTCTTGTTCCAGCATTTCGTTTGAGTATCCTCCCTTTGTACGTTAAAAGCAAAATTGATAATGTTGTTAAATGATTTCACATATGTTTATTGATATAAAGTATAAAAGATAAGCCGTAAATTTTGTCATTTAACTTTTTTCTATTTACTTTGAATCTGTACAGTTAGTATGATTTAAAGTTGATGGTTTTGTGATGTTTCTGAGTTTAAATTCAGCGAGTCTACGTGTTAATATAACCAACGTTAAAAATATGGTTTTATTTTTTTCAGTATTTACACAGTATATTTTAATCTTCTGTCTTTTAGACACCTATTTAATGGAACAAAAATAGTTTCTTACTGTTTTTGTTAACAGTTTTATGCCTCTGACTATCTTTAATTCTACACATTGGTGCTTTTTTGTCTCTCATATAGGCATGCATTTGACTTCAGACTATTTCAGTTATTTCTGCTTAAAGGGTCATTTTGGTATCTGAATTCAAACCTGTATTTATATATAACCTGAATTTTCATTAGTGTGAGTAGGGAAATTGTCAGACATTTTACAGATACAGTGTATTACAATGTATTAGTTTTCGATATTTGAGAATAAATTTGAGTTTCTGAACTACGTACGTTTGTCTCGTATAAATTACAAGCAGTAAGTGCATTATTGTTATTATTATTATTATTATTATTATTATGTTTACATGTATAGGCCATACAATACGGTTTAGACTGCTGCACTTTGAAATGTAACCTTTACTCTTGGTTATCGACTATTGTATATTTGTATCAAAAGGTTGCGTGTTGGAGTGAATGACATATTGAAAATTTATAATGGGACTCACAATGTATAAACATTGATATTATCCAGATAAAATATCCATTATCAGTCTCGTCACTAAAATAATATTTAATTCCTTGTGCACATAGGGACATAATTTATACTATTTTACCTTACTTCAGATAAAAAATTGCGGGATGTTCAAGCGATAAATAATCATTAATTACATTCTTTCAGCTTCAAATGCATTTTTATCATACAGATCAAATCACAAAAAAGTACATGAATTATTTTGACGTATTTTGTCCCATCGATATTCTTTATAGTAATTTTCTCTATAACTATATGGCATACGTTTATAGTTACTTTGATATTTTTGCTAATGACATTTAAACTTATTTCTGTTTTATAATGATGCGTGAACTAGTCATCGTATACACTTAGTACAGAAATTCGTGATTTTGATTATTGTACATATTTTTGTAGCGAGTGGTAATTAGGAACTGAATGCTATACACCAACACTATTACTGCTATTCAGGACATGAATATCTTTCCGGAATACGCCTCATAAGAATATATTTGTCTTACATACGGCATGTGACAGTATTGCTCCATTACACTAGGGCTTGTGTCCACTATAGCCACTTCCTAGGTAAACAAAAGTTACTCAGTCAAAGCTATGTCAAAGCTAAGCTAATGTTATTACTTCGAAAATTTTATGGTCGCCACCACGAGTCTGCTGACCATTACGGGGTGTCCTTTTCATAGACATGTTGGCTATATCGTAACCATTACTTGTTCTTCTTACCTGTTTTACGATCTGTTACTGGCTTTACACACAAGGTAATGTGATGGTGCTACACAGTGAAGCAGGACATGAATATCTTTCCGGAATACCCTACGTCACTATGGACTTTTTGTGAGCTTCGTATTATTCTAGCTTTCGTTTTTATGGTTGTTTGTGCTTGCATCTTCGTTTGTGGTTGTGTCTTATACTTTTTTAATAACGGTTTTGTATTGTCTCTGAATATGCGGTTTAGTGGAATTCAGTAATCCTCTCATTCTGTTTGTATCACATGACCGCTAGACGGATGGTATAAATCAAGTTCATCAATGTCCTTATGGTCATCCCTACTGAGTTACATACTGCATTTGGTTTCATTTAGCTTTAAATAACCGATTCTTTTTATGTTTTACATGGTTTAACAAATGGAATATATAGATCATGTTCAATTATCACCAGTTTTGTTGTTGTGGAATTATGGCTCATGAAAAAAACTGAAACAAAAAAAAAAACAAACAAAAACAAAAAACCTATACCCCTATAAAACAGTAGTTGCAAAAGGCGGATTTTTTCAAACTTTTAACGAAGTTTTGCAAGTATAAAATACAAGTCAACTATAATTTTGACAAATTTTGCATTTTGCCGTAATCAAGTTATGAGATTTCCATTCGGTAACTTTAATTGTGACCAACTGATTTTTATTTTGCCGATTTTTAAAGTATTGCACTCAATGAAGTACAAGGTTCAGGTTATTCTTCAATTGTGACTTTTTCTCGTTCTTGCAGTATAATCGTTGAAAACTGCCTTTTTCTGTAATTCAAAATCACAGATACCTATTTTACTGCTTACGAAGTGCATTTCTCGATTAACCTGCATCAGGTACGTTCATGGTGAAATGTTTGAAAAACCAAACAATCAGAACACTGGTACTACAAAAATAAAAAAATAAAGGGAATAGCCAACTCTGGGTAAGGTCAGCTTTGCCTGAGAGAGTTGAAACCTTATCTTTTAACGAAATTACAAAATTTATAAACTGTAAATTTCGAACAAGTATGTAATAAATTATGTTAGTACACAAGCATTGACTACTGGGCGGATGATACCCTCGGGACTAACCGTCTACCAGCAGTAGTATCGATGCAAGTTCTGTTCAATAATTTTTATTGTGACCGACAAAATCTAATCTTTTAATTTTTTATACAATGGACCTGTACGTCTTAGGGATTTTTTTTTCACGTCTCCATTTCATAACTTCAGTTGCGGAAAATTGTTTCTATAGGATACAGCAACTTGGATATTTTAATTCTAATGACGGAAATTTGGTGCAGACAGCCCTAACAAAGAGCGCTAGGCTAAAATTATATAAAAATCATGTGAAATTATTTCATAAAACTTAGTTCCCAAAACGAACCTTTATTCTAAATGCAAATGAAGGTAATACAGTTCACTGGACCTATGTGCGTTTATGAGCTTCTAGGAATTCCCATTTCATTTTTCCTCCTTTAAATTTATACAGATTCACTACCAGGAATTCTTAGCAAATTCAATGCATATATGCAAATAAGATTCATTAACTATATATACCTCTCGGAAAAAAATAACATGAACATTTCTGAATTTCATTATGCTGTTTAATCGTATTTGACATTTCTTTTGTTGAAGAGAATGTTTCTGAAATGTTCAATGTTGAACAAGATACTGTAAAAGTAATTTCGCGTTGTACTAATTTTTGCTATTTTCGCGGTAACCATTTTTTCAGCAAACAATAATACCCGCAAAACTGTAGAATTATTTTTCGTTATCACTGAAAGATTACCAGATCAGTAAAAATTATCCCATAGAAAATGTCCATGTTCATACTTCCGCTAAAATTGTAATCACTGAAAAATAATATTTTGACAGAATTAAATATCCCCACATTTTTATAGAAAAGTATTTTATCTGATACAGCAATATTAAATGAGTCTCAGGTTCACACAATCAGCGCGTATATCATTTCAATCTATTGTCGCATTTGAACATCCTAACTAATTATGGGGAACTAGAATCACTGATAAACATAATACGACTGAAAACAACATTAATACGTTAAGTGGCGGGGTCGATTTTTTTATTTAGTTTGTGTTATGTTCATTATATGTAAAAAAGAGTTGTGTTAGAATTGTACGATATTGCATTTACTCTACCGCGACATTTGATTGATTTGATCATGTAGATTGTAGGGTTGCTATCTTAACATTAGAGTGCTATACTTTGTCTAATTCGAGACACTTTAATGTTTTGAGGAACACACGAGATAAGATATCTTTTTATAAACCTATTTTTCTATTTTTTATTCGATATAATTATGCTGCTAATTTTGGTAAGATTACAAAAGCATGTTTATGGATACTGTTCGTTTGCCCTTTTTATTATTCATAAATGGACATTGTTACAGTTAAAGTGAAGTCCTTTCCTCTTTTGAAACATTTAGCTCTATCCTTAGCTGTTTTTTGTTATTTTTTGGCTTTAACTTTTTGGTCGTTTTGACATTTATTTCTGCTTTTCTGAAATTTTCATATTCTTGGACCTCGAGCACAACTGATGAGACATTGTCGAAATGCGCATATTGTGGACTAAATTTGGTATCATAGTTTATTATTAAGTCAAACAGAGGTGAGGTCTTCCGCAGACTAATATCAGAGTCCGACTCCTTCAACAGGACAAATGCTACGGTTGAAGCATGAAGCATTCTTTAACTAGGTGACTTTTTTTAATCTCCCTTACGCCTACTAGTAATTTGTATTAAAAATAAACATAACTATTTAAAATCCAAGTTCACTTTTTTAACAAAATTGAATGATACGAACAAACTTACATGCCGCATTCAGTAATGAAAAGAAAGAACTTTTAAGGAATGGTATTATCTTAATTTCCGGTATTGATCAATTTACTTGTCAAACAATGTTTTTTCTACAAGAATGGTAGACGCAGATACAAATATCTCGTCTAAGGTCATAAAAGATCTTACTTCGTCAAGAACAACACTGATTTTTTAAATTGTGACATATTTGCGGCTGTTAAATTTAAATTTGTAATGCATTATTGGTCGAGACATTGTAAATGGAATTAATCACTCAGCATCTGAGAGACATTTTAGTGCGAAATAGTAGGAAGATCACTGTTATATTGCTAATTTGAACTATTTATATTGAACTTTATCACATTTTAAGTTCTTATGCTATTATTTCTCTATTATAATAGCAGTAATATAACAAAAATGTCTCATACGATAAGATGATTGATGTATCGTTCATTTTGTTATTTTGTTATGTCTCATGTCACTTACCTTACATTCTGCTTATATAAAGCTATCTTCATTTGTTTTACTCGTTAATATCATTGTGAAAATTTCATCGACTTTCATCAAAGAATTTAAGTCATGTCTAGAGGTCTTGTTTCGATATTTTTT
This sequence comes from Lithophaga nigra, assembly GCA_028566555.1. NCBI lineage: Eukaryota > Metazoa > Mollusca > Bivalvia > Mytilida > Mytilidae > Lithophaga > Lithophaga nigra. The sequence continues at coordinate 7,674 of JAOXYJ010129919.1, forward strand.
TCAAATATTTTAATATACAACGGGTGGCAAAAAATTTGTTTAGAATTCTCATTGGGCTAATATTCTACTATAGTTCTTTTATTTTTGTACGAGGCGGCCGATTTTGTGAGGCTTTCAAAGAGCCAAAAGTGAAGTCTCCAGGACCATTTTGTGACCAGAAATGTAACTTCAAAATGCGGCTACATCGTGATAAATATACTAATATATAATATATATTTTCACAATTTTTGTCATGTTTCAGTGATTACGCCTCACTTACTGTAACATTAACAGGACCTGTACACAAGAGATACATTTCGTTCTTCAGTATATCTTAGATGGGACTTAATTATTTTAAACAATTAAACTGTTTCTGTGTGTTTATGTTAATATATAATGTTTCAAAATAATTTTAAAATTTTATTGAGGTGACAGAAACTGAGCAGTTGTCTCAATTGAAAACAGTAAAATCGTAATTAACGCCGATGGGTATTCAAATATAATGGAGTTACTCACTGATTTTAAAAGTAACAGAACAAAAAACATACACTGTTTGAAATTATATTTTATGTACTTTAATTATGATACAATATTAAATAATTTCTATTTTTATTACAGTCAAAATGGCATCTACCTTAGGAACAACGGCAGTTCCCGTAAATGAGATCTGAATGGTTCTTTTTGGGTAGTAGGCTCTGGGAGAAGCATAAGTAGAAATACTATCCTTGGAATTGATGAAGACGCAGACCGACGATTTTCGTTTGCAGCCGAGGAAGGCGCCGTTACATCTGTATGTACATGCAAAACTGCAGAACGATTCTGGAAGAAGATTGGTTTCGTGGACTACTGTTGTCTTCGATCCCAAAAAATCAAATTTTGATGTTCAATTAGGTGTATGTATATCTCTTACTACTCCTAAACTTCACGCTATGATAGCATGCGTACGGGTGGGGTGATTTTCAAATGACAGCATTGATACGATGAAGCATTTCGTGAAATAATTTGAAAAAGGCTTACTGAATTATGGAATTGTTATCTTTACTAAGTTTGACAAATGGGAAGAAGATTGGCGTGAGAGAGGATTATCACCTAAGCCGGTAGATGAACGTATGAAAGACTTACCCGACTACCTAAGAAATTTTTTGGGACGGTGTGAAAACAGATATTTTTTCTTTAACAATTAATTCGACCAAATTTCAAATGCAACAGGTTGAGATTCTGGCTAATGCGATCGAAGTCTTGATTAAGATTAATAAATAGAAATGCTATACAAATGACAACTACGAAAAGGTTGATTCCAGGAGGAATTGGAACGAGCACGAAGACGTCGGGATGACGTAAAGAATAGCAAATCGTTCTTGACAACGGTTGTTAAAATCCTAGGGGCTGTTGGCCGTGCGATAAGGAATTTTTGTAATGCTCTATAAATATCTCAGCAAGGGATGGTTATGATATCACACCTAGCTTCGGTGCAATTTTCGAAGATAGTTTATTATGACTGAATAACCACAGTATATATTTATTCACTTAGTTGGATTTTATTCAATATGAAAATAGTGTTTTCAAATCACGAAAGTCTAGAATGTTATCACAGTATTTTCAGCCTGCCACAAGCTAGAAAATATGCTCACTCAAAAATTATTTGTCCTTACGGGCAAGCTTCATTTAATACCCCGTGATACCATTCCAGAACACTTTTTGCTTATGGTTGGTGGGTTGTAAGATTTACCCTTTTTTCATTTAGACGGAGAATATAGAGCTCACTTTACTTAGTTCTTCTAGCTGTCTATCTTTTTAATTTGAGATTCGTTCATCGTATCGAACAATGCCATGTAAATTTGTATAGAAAATCTCATTTACAGGTAAAAATACTAGGCAGACACAAAACTGGCGATGTTTTTGTTTCTCTTAGGGCAAAATATTAGGTCATTTACACATTTTGCTTTAATTTCATCCCCCAAAAAATCATTTTCAAATGCTTATTACCAAACTTCGTCATAGAATTTGACTACACAATCATAGACATTAGTGTTTTTTATAATATTTAAAAATTAAATTGTTCTTCATTCCTTTTATGTATGAACGACCAATATTATTTTCTACGGAACATATTTGACATTCAATATGCAACCCAAGTAAACAAAATATCAAGGAAGTACTGAAATTTCAGATGGGAGAATAAAAACAGACATCCAGAATATTTAAATTTACGTCAGAAAAATATTTATTTGGAGACTGGTTTTAATACAAAATTTTTATAAAACATCCAGACTATGCAAAGAAAATGTTTTATTTTGTCTTAAAATACGCATTAATTGCTATATACCTCAGTATGTATTTTCTATAGAATACGTCAAGAAAGATCATACGATATTTTGTTGAAAAGATGTGAATAGCTTCGATGACTGTTTCCCTTAGTAATATAATCTACATGGGAAAATAGTTTACAGTCGGTAGACGTATTTCTGTGCTTTTTCAAAAATTATGTAATAAGCGCGACCCGATATTTCCGAATAATTGTTTATCAGACGATAAAAACGGCCATACGTGAAGCAAGTCGATTCGCCACACTTCTGAAGAGAATATAGATGAAGCCATGTTGTTCCATTCGTCCTTGTTTGTCCTACAGATCCTAAAGCCTCATTTTGATGACAATTATATGGGGCTCCATGACCAATTAGTTAAATAGTTAATCATGTTTAGTATAGATCACGGGAGTGTCACCACTAGGGTTGTGAATTGGTGTTTAGCTTATGACGGGGTGTGATCGACTCCAATGTAAATAGACAAGGATTGTGAGTATTCTCACTGTTTACTCCGGCTTTTACTACCAATAAAACCTGGGCTAGGAAAAACTTATTAGTACAGCAAAATATCTTTAAGGATCTCAGAATACCATGTTGAAAATCTAACAGACGAAAACAAACATTTCACGTTTCAGACATTAAAAACAATCACAATGGCTGAAAAACAGCAAAAGTTCATCCGCCCCTTTTTTCGGTATAAGGAGATTAGGAAGTCTTCTCCATAATCATGTGAGATACATACATATGTTCCTACAGGTTCGCTAATACCATTAAATAAACGAGAATATAATTTAGAAAAGCTTGAAAGAAAATGAATCTTGATTCTCGAAGAAAATTCTCTATTGAGGGACTATCCAACAAATGGCGGATTGTTTTCAGTTTGCACAATACATCTATCAATAGTTTAACGAAGTCGTCTTCTGTAGAACTCTTTCAGGATTGCTTGAATGGAAATATAACTATCTCTAAAGTATCGCATAATTATGTAAAAAAAGTATTGTGACCATGAAAATAAACGTAGTAGTTTGCTAACCGATTAGACTATAAGCAAATGAAGTTTGACTAAAATTTTCCTTCGCATAATTTTTCGGTTGTA
>JAOXYJ010130029.1:0-11053 GCA_028566555.1 Lithophaga nigra
GAGGTATTGAAAGTATAAATAGTTTGCTAGTACGTGCTTTTGTTATATCGAAAAATAATTTAAAAAAATACAAAAAAACATGCAGTTTCAACGAAAACCATTGTATTATGACACGTTCGTAACAAAACTATAACGCTATTATTGTTATTATAAACATATATTTACATAACATAACAACCATCTTATTCAGTCATTCTTTCTTCATATTGTAATAACCATATATCCTGATTTAAGGAAGCAAAAAAGGCCTTGTCATTACTTCTCTTTTAAGCACAGAAAGATTGTATGGGATACCGTTCTTATACATGTTAAATCATCTTATAGGTATAATACATTGTATGTGTTGGAATTACATTTAGGAAATGAGACTATCTATTTGACCATTACTTTTGACGAAACTTAAAATTGACAGCTATTGTGCAGTTTCGGCATAAAAATAGCAGAATGTGCAATACTAAATGTGAAATAGTTCCACATGCAAAATATAAGCTGATGAAAATATGACTAAAAACCTTATGCTTGTCCAAAAGTATACTTAAAGCTTACATTGTATCATATAACATCAAGGCTATGACATTAATGTTTGCATAGTTGGTATCACAGATCTCAAGTTATTAAGACTTCTTTGTTCGGGAAGAAAGGGGTAAGGAGAAATAAAGTTTGCCTCCATAAGGCATATGGAATTATTATTTACAACAAACATTTGGATGATTAATTTAAGATTTGTATTTGTCTTTGTGTCTGCAATTGTATTTTTATAGTATAGTTTTGACATACACAATATATGAAAATTATTGTTATTTGGTGCTATGTTTACGACATTTTTGTTACTTTTTTATTACTGTTATCCTCTTGTGTGCCTGTTATCTTGTATTATTTTTACATTTGTGGGCCTAAAATAATCTGGAATTTATGGTCGAAATGTAGAGAAATGAAATTCAAATCTGTAGATATTTTCTCTTTATGACCACAGCCTATTTAATTGGCATATGTCCATTCATTTTCTTTATTGTATATTTACATTTTTTGTTAAGAAGTCTTTGTTAAGTATACAAAACAGTGGCATGATTTGTAGAATACAAAGCAGCATTATTAACATTACCATTATTTTTTGCTGTTTTTGATGAGTAAAATGTTTGAGATTTAACAATTAATATGATTTTCAAGAAAGTCTTTTTTTCTTGTTGAGGTGTGGTTATGTCAACGAAATGATGTGAAACCAACACTTTAAATGTTTTATACGACTTTATTATCCATACGTTCTCTTTTTCACTATACTACAGTAACGAAACGTATATCCTTTGAAAAAAGTATTGTTCTTGAAATAACTAGAATATGAATAAGAAAATAACAGCGATGAAAGGCAATAAATTACATTTCCGAAGTGAAAACCTATACCCCTATAATATTGCAGTGTGATAACTATTAATAAATATTGAACATACAGTTTCATTTTAGAATCAATTTACAATATTCAGTACTTTTTATTTAATGATTTTCAACTGTTCTCTTCGAGTTTTACAATTTGTTTTGTTTTGTATTTTCAAGGAGATATTCCTTTCTCATAGCTGTGCAAATATATATAGATATATATGTATATGAATATACATTTATTATTAATTAAAATGTGTACATTAAGACTAAATACTTAATTTATCCGAAAATATTGTTACCTTTTGTTAGTAGCATCGGCATTATTCATTTTTCCTACTGCTGTCAAAAATAAATAACAATAGACGTTCTTATCAAACCAACACTACAAATTACTAATGGAGTTGGAAACCAAACATTCCTAGCGGCTGTTCGTAAGAAGTCGTACAGTCTGTAAAACGGTTTTCAGTGCAATTCGGGCGTACTCCAGTAATCTCAGAATTTTGTCCTATTCTGGGACCTACAGAACATTTATTATAGGATGCTGGTTCTGTACTAAAGCATAAGTAAGGGATCGAATTGGCATAATTGACATCTTCCTTCTACAGGAGGATTCCATCCTGGAGCTATTTCTCCAGACTCTGTCTAGCAGACAGAAAAAGGTGGAAATACAGGTTTTAGACGAGGATCTTAGTTAGCACCAACTATGGAAGGTGATTTTAGTCGTCTGTCTGGTTAGTGGAAAACACGATCTATTACAGTAAGTCCAGTGGCAATTCGAAGAAAACAAAAAGGCTGACCATTAAAAAACAGGGTAAAAAAATGATAAATTAATAAATCAATGATCTACTACAGAGAAGTGACACAGATCAGGTATCATACAAACTCATTGTATGGACTGTGATATAAGGTGAGTCGACAGTGTAAGCATCTTCCGCTATGCTAGCGTCACCCGTTGTGTAAATAGTCATGTCCAATGGCAGATCAAATTCGCGGATTATGGACTGGCTGATCTATGATATTAAATCTATGCTCCATGCTCAGTTACCGTAAATATCAAACGTTCAACCAATTCGTGATGGTGTTCGTAAAATTTACAGAGGCAATTCCAGTCTAGTGTCCTGATAGCCTTTCTGTCAACAGATTAACCGTCTCCAAAAAGTCTCCTTGTAACTAGAACAACCTCGGACGTAAAGTATCTCATCGGGATACAAAAACTCTACAAGAAGGTCTTCATTTTAATGATTAATTACATCTAATCTACTCCAGTAAAAATGAATTAAGACACAGCTGCTACAACACAGTCTGCTTCAAACTCGCATTTTTTCCGCAGTACTGACCTAAGAAGATTCTTACAGTTCAAGGCTTACAGAAGAGGTGATTTTAGTTTCCCTTTCGTAAATTTCCCATTCTTGAGCGGTAATATTCCAGATGCCGGTACCAAATGTCAATTCATCATCTGCATAGGTAAAAATCAAATTAAAAGTCTCCACCACACACTTTTTCTTCTTACCTTTACGAAGATTTTGAATCAATTTTAGCTATTTACGAATATAAAAAACAAGTCGGCTACGCAATATACTAAGTCTGTATGTAGAAATACGGCTAAGATGAGTCCTTACATAACATTAAGTTAAAATACAGCTAATCTGATTAGCATGTCTGTTCCAAAAGTTGTCGTAGGACAAGAACGGTCTTTCACATTGCTGCAAGAAAATGTTTAGGATATTCTGTTTTCTGTGTTAGCTTAAAGTCGTCAACGTGACAAATCATATCAGTCACATGTCTGCTGCCAAGTTACTAGTAACTTAAAGCGACGAAATTTGAACTTGAAGTTCACCGGAACACGATTTCTCGATTCTGGCAAAGGTACCAACAGTCCGGGTCAACAGCTGTCCGTCAACGTTCTGGCCGCCCTAGAATCACCACAACAGCATCCGGATCATCCACCTGAGAAACAGCCTCGCATATTCCCGGTCTTCGAAGAATGTCGACACAAGCTGTCCGGAACCGCCTACTCGAAAATGGCTTACGCGCCAGACGACCTTATTTTGGTTCTTTCCTGAGACGCCATTACCGTCTTGCAAGAGTCCAATGGTGCAATACAGTACGGGTATGGGACTTGCGGAACTGAAGGCTCATCTGGTTTAGCAATGAATCAAGATTCCTATAGCAGAGACGAGATGGCCGTATCCGTGTGTACAGACACCGGAACGAACGTTTCTTAAGGAATTGTGTCGTCGAGATCGACAATTTCGGCGGAGGAAGTGTGATGATGCGGGGAAGCTGTATCCTACACTTAAAAAACACGGCTAGTGCACATCCATGGCGACCTAAACGCCGCTCGTTACAGAGATGAAATTTTACAAACTCATCTCTTGCCCGCTATAGACCTCCTTTGGGAGATTTTCTAGCACGACAACACTAGAACGCACACTGCTCGAGCTACAGTGGACTTTCTGGTGAACCAGAACGTTGCAGTCCTTCGTTGGCCGTCTAAAACACCAGATTTGAACCCAATAGAGCATTTATGGGATGATTTGGATCGGCGCATGCGCAGTCGACATACGGCGCAGCAAAATTTCCAGGAACTCCAGCAGGTTTTTCAACAAGAATGGCATAGAATTCCGTAGGACCGAATTCGACGATTAATCCAGTCTATGCCGAGACGGGTTAGAGCTGTGTTACAGGCTACTGGTGGGCATAACAGATATTGACATTAGTGTGACGTTATCTGAACGTTTTGAACATTGCTATGATAAATTCCGTCATTTTCATGAATTATAGTTCTGAACAAAAATATGCCAAATTTCAACTTAATATGACCCTTATTTCTTTATTTAAATTGATGTTGAAAGTTTGAAGTAAATTCCATGTTGCGTTTCTTTTTTGGGAGAGTATATTTTAACTGAAAAAAGTGAATTTTCTAGCCGAGAAATTAGGATTTAATTTTACGCCAGTTACACAAAAGAATCTTCATTTGTCAATACTCATCTTATTAAGGATTTTCTAGTTCTAGCTCACCAAATTTCAAGCTTTAGCTTTCCATTTCTTTAATGGATATCATTCCACTAGGACGTCTTCGTAGCCGTCCAGTTCAGTGCCATCTCATTGAATTTTAGTATCCTGCATTACGAATGTTAGTAGTATCTATTCCAGGTCTTCTACGACTGCTACATCAATTTCACCTCAGCTTACAGAGAGAGAACTTTCTAAAGATTCCTCCTTGTATCATCCAAATTCAACCTTGTCAACTTTGCTTTTCTGAAGATTCAGGGAAACACGCTTCTTCTTCGATGAACCAAGAAAATTGTGGCAATCAGAATATGGTGGCAGACGAATCGTCATTTTTTATTCTTCTGATACAAAATGAAAGTTCATACGGCAGTGTTTTAGGTGATTTCTCTGAAGAGAGATTGTTCTCTGATAGATCTCTTGCTTTAAGGAGAGATTGTTCTCTGATAGATCTCTTGCTTTCAGGCCTAATAATTAGCTAGCAACAGGTTTCTACAGTTCTAGATCAGAAGGCATTCGCAGAAGACGCTATGATACCGTCTTCTAAGGGTGTTAACTTAATATGCACTCCCTCCCTTTCTACTTCTTCATCTAACTTTGTACAAAAATCTAACGGTTGATTGGAAGTCATACCTAATGCTTCCGATTAGCAAAAACTAGCTTGTCTCCAGACCTGCTACTTCTATCTTTTGAAGCACCTCTTCGGCTTCCTTGTAGAAATGATCTTTTTCAGTTCAAGCATGAAACTTTATCAGGGCTGAAGAAACTACATCATCACAATATGTGGAAGCCGGCAAATCTCAGAGATGATATACACAGGCACTATGGTAAATTATCAACTGTTTGTGAAGACAGATCGAGTGTTCAACAGTAACCTGATTTTCTCCTTAACGTTTTTTATCAGTCTTTCCACCAATAATATTGTAGATTTGCTGTCGCTACGATAATATTTCTTTTAGGGGGACTAAATGTTGGCAAGAATGAATAAATCTGGTTGGTGACTGAATGTTACTTCCTGAGGGATGGTGTTTGATAGGAAAGTGGAGGCCTTGTCTGATGACGAATGGAAGGTATGACACCAGGTAGTCGCACCGAAAGTTTACAGGGAATTTTGCAAATTGCACGCGACACTTCCTTATCAGGTCATGTAGGGGTAAATAAGACTTACAATAAGATTTAACATCATTTTTATTGCCCATAGTTAAAATATGACGTGTATTCAATTACTGTAAATATTGTCATGTATTCCACATTGTTGGAACCGAAAAAGAACTAGAAATATCTTTGGCACCTTTTCATCCTCTTATACATGTATGTTTCAGTAGAGTATGAATAATCTGTGTTGGACCTCTGCCGACACTTAGTCTGGAAATTACTATTTAGTGAAAATTAACCCGCTTCCATGAGGCTATTTTTTCAGGAATATTAAAATACAGACTATTTCGATAGCCTTTCTCAAGTTTTTAACCACCTGCAGTCGCAGGACTTCGGAAGTCCGTTTAGTAAGGTCAAGGCTCAAATTTCTTCCAGGATTGTTCATCTGATTGAAATATCTCTCATACGTTTATAAACAACTTAAAATCAACCTTGCGGAAATTGAGATTTACCTGTATATGCGATTAACTGCGTGAACCAATTTCGGAAGTAATCTCATATCATTTCCCGCATTTGTGTCAAATCCTTACTGGACTTATTTCGGCATTTGTATAAATTTCTGGAATTACACAAATATTTGTTGGACATTTGGAGATTAGTTGGACATATATTTTTGGAATTATTCAAGACTGCCAGATAAATGACTGTAATATATTTTGATTGTATATAATATTTTTACCATCACAAATTAAATCTATGGAATGTAAAAGTATTATTGTTTTTTGTTAGTTTTGCACAAAAAAGTGATTAGGACCCGTAAAACTAATTTAAGACCATTAGGTTAGTACAGTACAGACCTTTTATTTCTATTAAAAATTGATAAAAAATTACAACAACTAATACCATCTCTATTTCGTTAAGTAATACACTTATGTTTGCCTAAAAAATACCTTTAATAAAATTTATTGAGAGATCATTTTCCGTTTTTTCTTGACTTTTTACAACCAATATTCACGTCCCATACTGAAACAGCTGCAATCTCTGTTCTTCAGGGTTTTGGTTTTAATGCAATAAGTCAGTGTTATTAAAACTCAATACTTTGATAATTCTGTTTAAAGGACGACCTTTTGATTTTCCGGGGGGGGGGGCGCTTTCATCATCGATGAAGAGTGTTGTAGGTTTTCAACTATTAATATTCTTTCCGATTCAGGTAACAGCTAGTGGATAGTCTCCATTTAGGATGGTATGTGTCTATTTAATAAAACTAGATTTTATTTAATAATTGCTTGTAATTGAGGTAATATTTTTTGATGATTTAAAGTTAATTCTCAGTAATTTCATATTATTGCGGATAGATGAATATTTCATCATGTTCTATGATCTACACTGATATCGTTCCGTCTGCTAACAGCTATGTTTGTTGGACTTTTTGTAATTTTACATCTGGTTAGGGTATAAAAGAGAACAGTCAGTTTCGTCATTTTTGTTTTCGGAGTTACTTCCCTTTACCTATGTGTACTGTGCTGTACGCTTCCTGGAAAATTGCTATATATGAAATTTCACATGCCAATCGGAAAGTGATTCATAATAATGATTCATAATAATTGGCAATGAATAATCGCCTAGTGTATTGATATATCTTTGATCGAGTCCTACAAATGCATACACACCCGGTCCAGGATAGGTTAATGTCAAAAAAAAAAAAAAAAAAAAAAGAAGCAAAAAACAAAGCCACCAATTTTCAAATTTAATTGACGGTTGGATAGGAGATCCTTAAAATTGTCTACGCCTTATTTCCGTTTTATTTTCTTTTGTGTTGTTTGCTGTATTGTTTTTTGTTTTTTTATAGATTATTTGTTAGATTTTATGACCGTTGTCATCTCATCACTGCAAATAAAAATTTCCTTTCCCTGAAATTTTCCACGCAAATATTGTAACTGACGCGATTCTTTCGCGCTTTCCCAAATTATTCGAATTTCGCTGACACTTCCCCAAAACAAATGTACAGTGATTAAATTACTAAAATGAAATGTAATGTTACCCTAAATTTTTCCACGATATCTTTTCACAATACTTGTAGATTTCAAAATCCCGTGAGCTGCCAAAGTGTTCATTGCTTTTTCGTTAAGAATATCGCTTTGAAACTTTGGTTATTGCAGCTAGATTCAATCAAAGTATTTCTGCTACTTTGGAAGGTTTTAAAAATGAACGAAATTCCCTTTTTCATCTTTGAAAGTCAGATCTTTTGCTCGGCGCTCCAAGATATGGATAGATTAAAGGTACGTATTGAATAACATTTAAGCGGGAAACTGAGTTCTAAAACGATGAATGCATGTCACGAAGCGCATTTCTGGATTGTCCTCTATTATAAAAATTGACATACTTTCTTTTTTCACGATATTGTACATTGCTGCAACGTAAAAAATAATTTAGTGCATCATGACTCAATCAAAATGTATATATATATAATTCACGGTCGAAGAGTAGTTTAAAAAGGCCGATTATGCCGCACTCCCCATTTTCAAGGGGAAATCCTGCATAGGACCCCAACCCCAAACTTGAAAATGCAAACTCATCGTATCCCAATTAGTCCTAGGGTAAATACAAGCATGGCTTTTGTAGAAAAGATGGAGGAGCTGAGAAGTCGTAGGATGGGACATGAAGACGACTTTATCAGCGACAATGCCTTCGAGGAAAAGGTGCAGGAGCAGAATCGGGAGGCGATGAAATGGAAGGAACTTCCAACCGGGTGATCTACAAAATCCTGGAGGTGGTGGAAGTGGATGATAAGTTTGGGAAGAGTAGGATACTCACCCTGAAAACCAGAGGAGGAGACACGACTAGGGTGTGGGCCTGCAGCGGGTTCAACAGAGAGAAGGGAATCTTGGAAGGGGCCTTCGTGAGAAGTACAGGCTTCAAGGTGAGCAAAACGACCAAGCAGGAGTACTTCTCATATGATTTGGTTAGGGAGTAAATGTAAAAAATCGGGGCTGAGGCTCGGGGTGGAGTGACAAAAATTTCCCAATCCGGCAAAAGAGCTGGGTTGGGAAATTTTTTTTGTTCCTTAACGCCTCGAGCATAGCGGAGCACAGCGTAGCGGAGTGATGAGGCGTTTTTTTCCGCGGGCTCTAACTGTCGCTATGGCTAGACAATTGTGGAATGAAGAAGGTGAAGAAGCGTGAGTACTACTACTTCGATTTCGAGGTGGGGTACTAGAATGCGGTAGAAATTAACAACTTTTCTAATGGGGGAAACCCCATTGGAAAAGTCGTATGGATGGTGGGATGGGTGGGGGAGGAGGGGCAATTATCGCGGAGGGGTATGATTTGCTAGAGCTTCATTGAAAGGGGTCGAAGGCTGGCGCAGCTGATCCTTCTCATCGTAGTAGTTCTTCAGGCAGATTGCAGGGGTTGGGACACCGTCTTCGCCCGCGAGCTGGGACCTGTAGGACTTTGCTAGTCGCACGGTATCTCGGTGTTTCTTTTTCTTCTTGGCAACGCGTCGCGAGATCAGGGACATGACTAGGATGCTGGTGGCGGTCAAGCAGGCTAGGGATCCGAGAGGAATAGAGGCCGCGGTGCCTAAGCCGATCAGAGCGGTTCCAAAGGTACCGCTCGTCAACAACAGACTGCTCACGGAACACGCTACCATGGCAATGGAGACTACCTTATCCAGTCGGTTGTAGATTTTCAAGGCGTGCTCATATCTTTGGATTTCTTTGGAGCTCTTCCTCCATACATTCGATTCTGGCTGGGGGACAGCCGGCATCTACATCGTTGTCCATTTATTTATTGGCCTAGAGGAGCATTCCCAAGAGGGGGATGTTCTTGAAGGAGACTGTTGAGGCCGAGGATCAATCCAAAGCCATCGACGAATTTGGTGCCGCGTTTTAGGTATAATCCATCGCCATAGGTTTGTGGGATTTTGGCTGGTCTGAGATACAAGCCCTTGCCTTGAACGCTCACACAACACGATCCGCCGCCTTTCTTCAGGTACAGGCCCGAACCGAGAGCCTTGTTGACGGCCATACCTCCGAGACCACTCAATGCGCCAACACCCAAGGCCGGCAGGACGGTTTTCGCCACCATAGGAAGAGCCCTCATAGCGAGCCCGGCCAGCATGGGCAAGAAACCGCCCTCCTTTTGCATGTTCGTCTTCATCTTCGTCTCGCTCAGCTCCAACACCATGCCACCTGTGCCACGCTGAAAGAGATTGGTAATCCTTTGAATCTGGCGGTGGGTGCGTAACATTTTGTGGCCGCCTGAGAGGTTTTGATGCGTCAGGCCGGATGCTGACCGGGCAACTCTTCTTGGCGGCGCGTCTTAGTTTATCAACCTGACCCTGGGTCAAGTTCAAACCGTGCTCTTGGTATTCCATTTATTTATACCTCGCGGAGGTTTAAGCGTATGGTCAGATGCTCGCCAAGGAAGTCGTGAGGTAAGTTTCCATGCGGTAGATGGTGCTCAAGGTCACCGGCAGATACACCAGGTTTTGAGGGCTTTGAACGATCTTGTAGCCCGGCTCGACATTCGGGAAGAAACTGTAGATGGCGGGGTGCTGCGCGCCGTACACATAACTCCCATGGATAATGTCGTTTTTGACCAGGATGCTGTTGACGCTGATAATATTCACGATGTGTTCACCCTCGGTGTAACCGTCCGTGGTCCTATCGGATGTATAGATCCGCCGCTCGAACCCCAGCACCGTGCTAAGGCTGTGGTCGACATCAAAGTCCACCTGATAGTTTCTGAACAAGGTCAGGGTGGCCCTCAGCGTGCTGGTATTGGCGCCTTGTGACCATTAAGCCGCAGTTGCCGCTGGATTTCATTGTTGATGTCCTCGATACTGTAAGAGCAGGTGCTTAGCGACGGTATACCAGGTTGCCCCCTCTTCCAGTGAGTAGCGCAGGACATGTTCCCGGATGGATGTCGGAGAACGAATAGTAGGTCTCCAGGTTTACCAGGGCCAATTCATAGCTCCGGCCGCTCCTCAGCTGGATTTGTGGGTTAAATCGGTTGGTGATTCGGCTATTATGCCCGGAGACAATGAAGGAGAACCCTTGCTTGGGGTTGGTATTGTCGGCGATTTGCTGCAGTAGCTCACTAATTTATTTACCCTGAGTTTAGAACACGACGCTCATCTTGCGACAGTCTGACTCGAACCACAGGATCCGGTCTGAGATGACGAGGGCAAAGGCCTGGGTGTTCGCCTGCACATTTCGATCAAACTCGGCCCTTACATAGATGACATCGAAGACGAACAGCGGGTACAGGTCTGAGAAATCGGCCGGGGTGATGTTAGGATTGCTGACGAGATGATCCATGTTGAAGAACTTCCGCCTGAAATCCGCGGACTCCTTGTACACTCTAGCCACCCTGTTTTGAGTGAACGATGTCTGGTAGTCCACCGCGGGATACCTCTGGGCGTTCAGCGTGACATAGATATTGCGCAATCGGCAGTGATCGAAGACGGCGGGGTTCGTGGTCTGATTGTTTTCCTTGTCCGTCTGGAATGCGATGATGACCCACCGGGGCTTTTCGGGGCTAGCTTTAGTGGCCAGCCGCCAACTGAA
>JAOXYJ010130140.1:0-11052 GCA_028566555.1 Lithophaga nigra
TTATGATTATCTAAAATTTCATCTTTTGTTAGTGATGTTAAAGTGTAAGTGGGGTTGCCTGTCGTATTGTTAATCCCTAGTTCTTTTATTAGACATGCCAAATAGTGATGTTTGCAAATGAAAACAATATTGTTAGAGGCTTTGTCTGCTGGAACAACAACATATTTATCGTGTATGGCGGATAAAGCATCCACAACCTCTTTAGGTGATAATGATGTCGCAAATGATGTTTGATATTCTAATTCATGTGTATTTGACTGATTATTTTTGTGCTGATATGACCTAACAGCTTATACAGATAGCAAATAGTCCAATGAGAACCAAAACAAAGTCCAACTAATTTAGAAACCAATAAAGTAAATTATCAATAATGTGGCGACATTTATTCAGTTTGCCAAGTAAATTACTGAGATGATAATGATGTTTATTCCTTTAAAATTACGTTTGAAATTGAAAAATTTGTCACAATACTATTTCAGAAAGCCAGTTATTTAGGTTGGTGAAATGCAAAATAAGACCATTCTCAATGTATACACAGAATTCAGAAATCCAAATTATGCAAAATTGTGTTATCACCACAATAAGACGGACTAAGAACAATTAAATATGTGTAAGTATCGTTCGTGTCAAAAGCGCCCCTCGATTGAACTTGGTATCTCCCCATGAGGAAAATACCTCAAATTGTTCAGAGTTATCCTTATAGTGAACATTCAGATGTATCGCGTTTTTATTAATTAGGTCCTAAAAATGTGTACATATTTAAAAAAATGCGACATTGTACTTACATGCAATTGGAGTTTATCTAATATGCATATGAAAAAAACATCTGCATTCTGGCGAATTGATATATTTTTGTGAATGAAATTTCCATGGAATTGCATTTTCCCACTGGAATTAGTCGTTTTCCCTTTGGAAGATACAATATCCATCAAAATGTATAATTCCAAAAGGAAAACTTTAAAAAATACCGACGGGAAAATATTTCCCTGGGTAAGTGTTCAATCCCTATTGGAAAATGTACAATTCCACAGTTACATGTTTGACATTACAACAATTATTATACCTCAGTATGTCTATAGAAAAGTTTACAAAGAATGAACCAGAAATACGTCCTTTTCCTCAAGCTTAAATTTGTTAACAAAGGCCTGGATGTAAATAACCTGACCAATATCCTTTATACTGTAAAGTTCAAAGGACATCCTTATTTACAGTCTAAGCTTCTTATTTCATATACCTATACTAAACAAATTACAATCAAACTTTTCAGTTACAGTTGCGTGATCTGAGTAATGATCACGTCCAGTGATTCCCGCTTGATCTTGTTCAACCTCACCATTCAAATAACCTTTTCGGCCACGTAATTACTGGGGATCTCAACAAGTTGCCAATGACATTTCCCAACATTTTAGCTATAGGTCCCAAATTTCGTGAGCTACAATCCTTCAACTGGAAATACTGTTTCAAGCTGCTGATCCATTCTGTTGAAGACTATGCCAGACGATAGACTCAAAGAGAAAAGGAAGAATGGGGTAGGTTGGTGAGGTCATTATTACTAACTAGAATTTGAGGCCTAAAGAGGTCAATGAACACTAGAACTCTTTTCGTTTTCAAGGACCTCCAAGCTTCGAAAGCTTTGTTCCATCTCCAAGACATATATGTAATAGTTCCAGATGATAAGGTCCTAACAATATCGTGTTTATTTCCAAGCAATATTTCTGTCATTGCTTGTTAAGGAACTAGGCTTGGCTGGGACAATACATGCGGAATCCCAACATATAAACCTATTCCTTTATCAAAGAAGTAGATCCTGGAAAATCATTCATATTCTTGTCCTGTTTGACATCTCGATTAATGATAACGACGTTGATCTTCCTTCTCTTTACTGGATATTCATATTACACAAGTGTCCTCACAAATAATGTTATATTCCTACGTCAGTTAAAAGTTCGACAAAACCACTTTCCAAAAATAAGCTTTTAAGAAGGTCTCCAGGAATACTGCAGCAAGGCTTACTCAAGAATTGGCGTGAATAAGATTTGCTTCTTAAACATTAAAAGATTTATTGGAAAATGAAGTCTAGACCGCGTTCATTCTGGAATAAGTTTTAAAACTTTCCACTTCTCTATCCTTTAAACTACAGTTCCATCATAATTAAAAAAAAACCTCGCTTTAGAACTTAATTGAATAATGTTTCTTCAAGAAAAGCGTAAAAAAATACGAATTTCTTCCGAGAACGGCATTATCAGACACACTTTATGTCAACATAGGGCTGCCGCTTCGCGTTTAACGCAGGAACCTCGAGTTTACTTTTTCCATAGATAATTTAATGTTTGTTTGGCTTTCTTCGGTTTGTAGAACTTATTTTTATTCCGAAAAATCGTCTGTATATAGTCTTTGTGTTTACTGTATATAAAATTCTCGTTCCTAAAAGGACGCTGCCAGTTTTGATATGAAATAAAACCGGCTACGAATGGAATAGATATTTCCGGATTTTCCTCGGTCAATAGGCTATCGCCAAACTGACTGGTCAATAGACTTCAGACATGCGCAGTGTACCAGTGGTCAATAGAACATCAAATTAGGGCTGATTTAGTAAAAGGACAGAAATAATAAATTACTTAATATAACATCAAAATAATTTTAATAGGTAATACATTTATATATTACATCCTAATGTTCACTTTTTACATACTTCTGTACTTCATTAATTTTTTTATGGTGTCCAGTGTAAATTACATTTTTAAATAAAAATCAATAAATCAATATAAAAACAAGAATTATGTGAGCATAGCTCACAGGTTATACCCCCGCTCCCCTACCCAGTCTACTCCCTTAAGTCCATGTTTTGCTATGGGAAACCCCCCCAAAATCATTATGACTGAAAAACAAAATAGGAGGTGAACAATGGCATTATGTTATAAAGCTTCTGTTAAAGTTTCATCATATTCTCTTCGCTGGTTTACAGATACAAGATTGGTACCCCATGTTGGACAGACTAAATCCATGTTTTGCTTAGGGAAACCTCAAAAATCATTTTGATTGAAAAACAAAATAGGAGGTGCACAATGACATTATGTCATATAGCATCTGTCAATGTTTCATTAAATTCTCTTCACTGGTTTGGGAGGAGTTATGCATACAAAATGGGTACCCCATGTTGGACAAACTAAGTCCATGTTTTGCTATGGGAAACCCCGAAAATCAATTTGATTGAAAAACAAAATAAAAGTTGCACAATAAAGCCTCTGTCAAAGTTTCATTAAATTCTCTTCACTGGTTTAGGAGGGGTTATGGATACCCATGTTGGACAGACTAAGTCCATGTTTTGCTAAGGGAAACCTAAAAAAATAATTGATTGAAAAAGAAAATAGGAGGTGCACAATGGCATTATTTCATAAAGCTTCCGACAAAGTTTCATTAAATTCTCTTCACTGGTTTAGGAGGAGTTACAAATACAAGATGGGTACCCCCATGTTGGATGAACTAAGTCCATGTTTTGCTATGGGAAACCTCAAAAATCAATTTGATTAAAAAACAAAATAAAAGGTGCGCAAAGGCATTATGTCATAAAGCTTCTGTCAAAGTTTCATTTCTTTCTCTTTACTGGTTTAGGAGGTGTTACGGCTACAAGATGGGTACCCCATGTTGGACAGACTAATTCCATGTTTTGCTGTGGGAAACCCCAAAAATCAATTTGATTGAAAAACAAAATAAGTGGTACACAAGACCATTATGTCATTAAGTTTCTGTTAACTGGTTTAGGAGGAGTTACGGATAATAGTTGCGGATGAACGGACACCGCTATCACTATATACACCCGCTATCTCTACTTATTTACTGGTTATATTATGTTGTTTCTAGAGAAGACACTGAAAAGAGGGAAACAATTGGTATGGTGGACAATAAACTTGCTATTGTCAGAATAGTAAATAAATAACTGTTTTATAGTACAAAGACAATCAAACAGGTATAGAACTACATGACCTGATTCCAGCTGTCGGCATTGCTATTGTCTGTATTGATTGTTGAACTAACTATATGATAAAAGTAGAAAGTACCTTACTGAAAAGCGCGCGAAAAGTCTGCTATCTTTGATTTTTCAACATAGGGAAAAAAGTCATCGACATTATCCACGGGATGGTTTCTTCTCAACAAAACATCATTTCATTTGTTATTGAGAAAAATCAGAAGATACTTGGAGTTCACTAAATGATACATCAATAGTATATTTAGACAAAACCGTCATCAACAAAATTCAATAATACCACAGACAAGATAGCATTCGATAAAGAATCAAATAGCAAATACAAGACCGATAAAGAATCAAACACAAATACAAAACAGGAAGCAAACAGACAGAGCAGCAAAAACAAAGCTAGGATAATACAAATTTCTATAAACTCCATAAGTTAAACATGTCCTGCTACACATGTGTCACCCGTCGTATTTCCCAGTATATAAAGCCAGTAACAAGGTGAAAACAATTAAAGGGCACGGGTAACCTGTACACTATAGGGAATATGTCCGTAATCATCTGAAATACCGACACTACATAATGGTTAACGAACTCGTAATGTCTCTATAGTTTACAAAAGCTCTAAAAAAGCAGTTGAACTGTTTCTGTGTTGCTACTGAGAACAGGAAAGTCTACAGTCGGAAAATCGCAGTATCACGTTTATAGCACAGTTTTGTTTCTAAACGTCTTTCCTTGTCTATAACAAGGTATAAGTCTGAGTAAAATTAGACTTAGATGCAAATGTGGTCACTTCAATCCAATTTTACAGGAATAGATGAGATGTAAGTAGTCGTTAAAATGACTATCATTAAGCGATAAAGCATCATTTGTATATTGGAAACTGAAATTAAAAGAATTGGATGGCTAGTTTTTTCTCCTTTTTCCTAAAAAATGTGTACCTCACATTAATTCAAATCGACCGGCAGTGTTTCACAGTTAGTGCCGACTGGAATACCAATTGTTTTTGGGAAAACACGTCCACCGATTTCAACAAAGATAGTATCTATTAAAAAGCCCATAATTTCAACAATATCTCCCTCAAACTTCTTTCCGTTAGTTTCTCTACCTATGACAAAAAATTTGTATTTTTTACGCCTTTCTTGAAGAAACATTATTCAATTAAGTTCTAAAGCGAGTTTTTTTTAAATTATGACGGAACTGTAGTTTAAAGGAGAAGTGGAAAGTTTAAATCCTATTCCAGGATGAACGCGGTCTAGATCTCATGTTCCAATAAATCTTTGAATGTTCAAGAACCAAATCTGATTCACGCCGATTCTTGAGTAAGCCTTGTTGCTGTATTCCTGGAGACCTTCTTAAAAGTTAAGTCTGGAAAGTGGTTTTGTCGAACTTTTAGCTGACGTAGGAATATAATATTATTTGTGAGGACACTTGTGTAATATGAATATCTAGTAAAGAGAAGGAAGATCAACGTCGTTATCATTAATCGTCATTGTCAAAAAAGGACAAAAATATGAATGATTTCCCAGAATCTACTTCTTTGATAAAGGAATATTTTTATGTGCTGGGTTTCCGCATGTATTGTCCCAGCCAAGCCTAGTTCCTTAACAAGCAATGACAGAAATATTGCTTGGAAGTAAACACAATATTGTTAGGACCTTATCAGCTGGAACTATTACATATCTGTCTTGAAGTTAGAACGAAGCTTTCGAGCTTGGAGGTTCTTGAAAACGAAAAGAGTTCTAGTGTTCATTGACCCCTTTAGGCCGCAATTTCTATGTAGTATTAATGACCTCACGGAACTTAACCCATTCTTTCTTTTGTCTTTGAGTCTATCGTCTGGCATAGTCTTCAAAAGAATGCATCAGCAGCTTGAAACAGTATTTCCAGTTGATGGATTGTTGCTCACGAAATTTGGGACATATAGCTAAAATGTTGGGCAATGTCACTGGCAACTTGTTGAGATCCCCAGTAATTTCGTGGCCGAAAAGGTTATTTGAATGCTGAGGTTAAACAAGAGCATGCGGGAGTCACTGGAAGTGATCATTACACCAGATCCCGCAACTGTAACTGAAAAGTTTGATTGTAATTTGTTAAGTAAAGGTTTATAAAATAAGAAGATCAAACTGTAAATAAGGAGGTGCTTTGGACCTTACAGTTTTATTTTAAAGGATATTAGTGAAATTGATTACAGCCAAGCCTTTGTTATCAAATTGAAGCTTCAGGAAAAAGAACCCGTTTCTGGTTCATTCTTTGTAAACTTTTCTATAGACATACTGAGGTATAATAATTGTTGTAATGTCAAACATGTAACTGTGGAATTGTACATTTCCAATAGGGATTGAACACTTACCCTGGGAAATATTTTCCCATTGGAATTTTTAAAAGTTTTCCTATGGGAAAACGACTAATTCCAGCAGGAAAATGCTATCTCATGAGAATTTTATTCACAAAAATATTTTAATTCGCCAGATTGCAGATGTTTTTTTTTATTGTATCCATATAAGATAAACTCAAACTGCATGTAAGTACAATGTCGCATTTTTTAATATGTACATGTTCTTAGGACCTAATTAATAAAACACAATTTATCTGAATGTTCACTATAAGGATAACTATGCATCAAAATGAAGAATTTGAGGTATTTTCCTCACGGGGCGATGCTTAGTTCAGTCGAGGAGCTCTTTTGACACGGACGATACCTACATTTATTAATTGAAAGCGATGAAATACCGTGATTTCTTGGTAAAATAAAAACCGTTATTTCACATGTGAAATAAATTCTGTATTTCACTCGCGCGACGTCATGGCAACCGCTTTTGTCGACGTCCTCACAATGAAAAAATATGATGGCGGATGAAAATGACAGAAAAAAATCCTAAGTAATTTAAATTAGCCCTCCAGATCAATGTAATAAACAGAATAACTACTTATGAAATTCGAATAGTGGAATTTATACAACTCGTGACCGAACAGCTTTAATAATTCACTCATGTGTGTGAATTACTGAGTTGCTCGGTCACTCGTTATATAAATTCCCATATTGGAATTTCAAGAATGTATATTTAATTGTTTTTTTTTGTGGTGATAACACATTTTTGCGTAATGTGGATTTCTGAATTTTGTATATACATTGCAAACGGTCTTATTTTGCATTTCACCACCTAAATAACTGGCTTTCTGAAATCGTATTGTGACAAATTTATCAATTTCAAACGTAATTTTAAAGGAGTAAACATCATTATCATCAGTTAGTAATGTACTTGGCAAATTGAATAAATGAGCCACATTATTGATAATTTACTTTTTAACACTTAAAAAATCGGTTTTTCTTTTAGTTGGACTTTGTTTTGGTTCTCATTGGACTATATGCTACCTGTATAGGCTGTTAGGTCATATCAGCACAAAAATAATCAGACAAATACACACGAGTTAGAATATCAAACATCATTTGCGACATCATCATTATAACCTTATTGTCCGTCATACTATTATAGAGTTGTCTGGCCTCAGTTACATAATATAATATAGTTCGATCGTGTCGCCATCAGTTTGTCTTTCTGTATTATAAAATTTTATAAAACCAAGGTTTATCTTGCATAGTTCGAAAGTATCTTTAGCTGGATTTGGATACAATCTCTTCTGGACTTTTTGGTGCATTTATTTTTCATTAGTTTGGTTTTTCTATTTGGTCTTCCAATTTTTGGGTTCTACCAGTAGTATAAAGTTAAAAACAGAAACCGCGATCTGCTGTTTAAAATCAAAGAACGGTATTTGAATTTCTTTATCTGTGGTCTATTTATATTGTATGAAACTAAATATAAAATTGATGTTATTTATATTACCCTTATAAATCCTCATCAAATTGTTGACATGCAGCTACAGGAAGAATCTGAAATCATTTTGTTTTGTAAAACGCTTGTTGAAAAAAGCCTTATCCAAATCAATTAAAGATAACAGATTTTTTGTTGAAATTAGATAATCATACTATAATCGAACAAAGATAACTCTGTTTACGGAAAATGAAGAGCTCCAATTTATAACCTAAAATCGAACCTTGTATAAATATTTTGCAAAGTAGACTGATCGGAAGGTAAGTGTTTTTAGACACGTTTAGACAGAGAAGCGCAGAATTCGAGGGAAATCCCACGTAAGGCTTTTTAAAATTTTTAATATGATTCGAGTCATTCACTTTAATCAAATAATAAAGTAAATTGTTATTAGACATCAAATATGACACGTTTAAAACCTCTTTATCAAACAATGATAAAAACAACATTTTAGCAAAAGAAGAGCAAAATCAGTTAATTAAAAATGTAATTTCTGTGTGATGTATAATGGGATATCTGCTGACAGCAACATGTGCGAAGTTTAGTTCTTTTCACTTTATAAAATTTGTGTAACATACGGTGTATGTGTATCGTTAACTAGGAATGCTATTCACGTACACCACGTAACAAGCAGGATTTCATTTTCTTCTCAGGACGTATGTTATAGCCCTAATACTCATACAACGGCTAATTTGTTAATTTTTGATCGAAAATTGGACGCGAGGATTGGTATTTTTTTATGTTTTTAAATGAAACTTGCAGATTTGACTTATATAATTGCATTTTTTTCTAATATAAAATGCATTTTCCCGACATCTATGATGCAATTTTGTCTTCGTAAATACCAGTACACATCAATATTTTCACAAGTATTTCTCCTAATTTACCATAAATTATAACAGTCATACGTTTATGAAAACAGATACTAGATAATAGTGGATTTTTCCTAACTTTTCAGTCCTTTGATTTTCCAATAATCATCTATGTGCAATTAGAAATTGTCAATTTATATCTAACTGTCCCCCTTTAATTGTAGATAAAATATGTCTGGTAAACGCACAAGACCATTAGAAACGGAAACAATAGACGATCAAGACCAAATCATCAAAAAGAAAGCAAAACGAGACAGCTCACAAAACGATACCTCTTGTGCAGAAATTAGTCAAGCGAAGAATAAAGGTGGAGATAGTAATAGCAGTGACGAGCAGAAAGAAAAATTCGAAGGCGAAAGTAGTACAATTAATGACAAAGAATTTATTCCGACCACAACATTCAATATTGGAAAACATGAGACAAGTTCGTACAGGTATATTGACACGAAAGGTAATTTCAACACTGCTATTGATGAAATTGAAAATGCAATACAGAGTGGTCAGCCTATTGCCGTGGATTGTGAAGGGGTCAACATATCCAGATTTGGGTCTGTTACTCTTATCAAATCGCAATCCGAAGTCAGGTATACCTCATTGATGTGCTGATGATAGGAAATCATGCATATGAGAAAGGTCTCCGTTCAATACTCGAAAATAAATCGACGGACAAGTTGATGTTTGATTGTCGTGAAGATGCCGACGCATTATACCATCTTCATAATGTAAGGCTGAATGGGGTTCTAGATGTACAACTTTTGGAAGTGATGAGACGAGCAAGTGGAGGAGGAATCACCAAAATCAGAAGTCTCAAACATTGCCTAGAATTGTTACTCTCTGACGACACGCTTTTGCGAGTAAAATTGGAAGGAAGAGCTTCAATGTTTACGTCGAATGATATTTGGAAGAAGAGACCGTTGGCTGAAAATATGCTGAAATATGCAAGTATTGACGTTCTAGCTCTGTTCAAATTATATGATAAACTTTGTCACACACTAAGGGATCATAGGCGCTGGAGAGAAGCTTCTGAGCGTTATTGCGATTACAAAAGATCACGTAACAGAAAATATCGTGACGGTAATAGCTATCTTCCATCAGGAGTGCTTTAATATTCATGGCGATACCTAATATTCATTATTGAACACTTCCGAATATCATTCTGAAGTCATTCTGTAATGTATCTAATCAAGTAATTAAACGTGAGAACGTTTCCGTTTTTAGCTCTGCAATAAATATTCATAAAAGCAAATTATCTTCTTAATACATAGACAGCTGCATTACTACTTTGAATTTTCTACTGAAGATGACTGAATTACCCCAAAGTCAGCTTCATACCTTGACCTTCACTTCTAAATTGATTCAAGAGGGAGACTACAAATTAAACTCCATGACAAACGTGATGACTTCACACCTTTCCAGTCGTCAACTTCCGATTCTTATTAGCAATATTCCGGCGTATGTAGTTTACATTTTGCAACTTATATGTTATTCTAGAGCTTGTGATCAGTACCATGACTTTTCAGGAAAGAGCTCAACTGCTGACGAATAAGTTACTCAAACAAGGGTCTGTTCCGAGTTAAAGTCACCCTTCAAAAGTTCTATGGCTGTCACCATGAACTGCTTGATTGTTATGAAATATCCGTTTCCCAAATGAAATCAGATCTTTTTCCTGGGCGATAGTTCCATCTTTCCTCTCCTCGAACATGACCTTTTACCATACCTGACAATGGGTAACACGGAGCGTGTCTTATAAGAGGCAGGCACTGCATACTCAACCTGAATGTACCCCATATTTTTAGTTTTTCATGTTTTGCCTTTGGTATTTGTTTGTTTGTCCATGTCTTAATTCGCATTTTATCTGCGTTCCTTGATTATTGATTCTTTGGATTGATCCTTTGATTTTCTTGCCTTTTCCCGACACAAAGGATTGTGACAGAATAGAAGTATCGTCATAAGATTTGTTCCAAACGGATAAAATATTATAGATTATTTTTTCCAACGGAACAAATATTATAGTATTTGTTCCTGACGGAATAAATGGTATACAATATTTATTCCATCAGAAACAAATATTATGCCATTGTTTATAATATTTCTTCCGAAGGAACTTTTATTAGACGGAACAAATATACGTTCACAGCAAGACGATAGAAAGATGGAACGCCATCAGCTGAGAGAAAGTTCAAAAAGAAAGGCCGAAGAAGATCTTTCTCAGAGACCATCGATTATTTTTACTGGTTCATAAATGTAACATTTAACAAAATAAAGCTTAAAACATATGTAACTCCGCCAGGACTAATCTGCCGGTGTCCTATAGTAGTTTTTCCCCCTAGCCATTCTTCCCCCCGGAAAGATGGCTATGGGGAAAAACTACTATAGG
>JAOXYJ010130250.1:0-11050 GCA_028566555.1 Lithophaga nigra
CTTTTGTTTTTATTTATTATTTTTTTAAATGTCATGCAAAAAAGAAAACTTCGGACAAATTTAAAGTTATATCAGTGTCACATTATTATTATTATTTCATATAATAGTTTAATTCTTTATGCATTTTATTATGACATACTGACCCCGAATTTCCTTCTCACCTGTACAGGTAAATTACAAACGATCTTGCATTTATTTAATATATTTGTTTGTCTTCAGTACAAATATCTTGCACCTTTGATTAAATTAACAGACTCGGGTGTAAGCCTGTCGGATGTACTTGGGATGTACAAATTTATGACACCTGCTAAGGTGTTATTTATATACCGAAATAAACAACAGTCATCCACACGTAAGACATGCCTGGGGCATAAAATGTTTAATTATATATGTATAAAATATACAATATCGGCATAACACTATTTTGTGTGCTTTTATTGATTAAATGTGTCTGTTATTATAAACTTCCCACAGTCTTACATATTGTATACATGTAAGTTTACACGGATAATGCTAGGTTATCTGCCCCTAATTGACGTCAGGAACGATAACCCCAGAAATTGGAAATGGGTCAATTTTGATGCATTTTCTTCAGTTACATCTGTTGGAACTTTCAAATAATGGCAATCTAAACTTGTCCACAGTCTTACCATTTTCGAGGTATAACTGGCCAATTTTCAACCTCATTAGGCCTATATGTTGCATTTTTACGCCTTTCATCCGATTTCGAGGCATTTCTTAACTGAATACGTAATAGATTTCATACAAGTTTCGCTGTTATACAATTGGTCAAAGATATCGATATTTAAGTAGTTGTGGCAATTCTGTGTTTTTTTAATTATTGTTATTGTAGCCACTTTACAAATTATATTGTCTATATATACTTGGTATACATTTAGTTTCACCATTATACCGTTCTTTCATCACTGTTTTATGCATCACAAGAAGAGGAGAGGGGGACGACGCACAGTTTCAGTCAGACAGTAGTGACATGTCAGATGTATTTATGCAATAAGGAAACAGTATCCCACGCAAATACATAAAAACAACCGATATAAGTGAGAAATCTAAATTACCGGTTGCATATCACACTTGTCATTGACCACAAACGCCGAACATTCCCCGTTTCTTTAAGTTGTATGTTTTGAATTTTCCGCAAATTACTTCATAGTAATTACAGCATTTCCAAAACGGACAGGTCACAGACTTCACGTTGCCAGATACTTGAGTCGGTGAGTTTTTTAGCGGAAAAATGCAAAACATATAACTTAAAAAATGGGTGAGGGATTCCACTGGTCAGGCTTTTGTGGCACTGACTAACCACTGGAGCCACCTTGGTCATCCGTTCCACTTGAAGTAAACTTTGACTTTACTATGCTGATTTATCCACCAAGTTTAGCAGGTCACTAAAAATCATCAAACTTTATAAATAGGTCAACATGACGTAATTTAAAAAAATAGGTCTTGTTAAGTTTTATAGTGGACTTGCATGAACATTTACATCAATCCTAGTACTGTTTCAGAAAAAAAAACACGTTTTCCTTTATTTGGCCATATTGCATTCTTCCGGGTACTGTACGGTAATATTCAAAGTCAAGTTGAGACTAGAGTTTGATGGGAGTAGAAAAAGAATGTTGGCTAAACTTTTAACACGCAATTCAGTAAGGAAATAAAGCATGGTATAACTGATTCCCACTCTATAGCCACGATTGAAGAAATTTGAAACGAGACCTTGTAGCACGCAGCTAGGTATTTTACACGTCTTTAATTTGAAAAAGTTATATTCAACAGTTATAACGATTGGTTTAAGTATAGCTTATCAAAATCAACCCGGTTATCCAGATTTTCCGTGTGTCACCGACAAGGAACTTGTTAACACTGATGCATTATCACCGTTTTATACATTATTTAAAAACTTATTGATCATACATAATGAAATAAAGTTTCGTTGAAAGTAAAACAGATAGCGTGTTCCAAATGTCTGATGCGAAATCCAGAAACCTCCACGTTTTCCAAGGCACAGATCTGTAGCAGAAAGTGTACTCGGATTCCCTCGCAGTCCTTTGACGATAAGCTGACATCGAATCTCTCTCATTATTTAAAATAGAAAGCTCTTTAACGATATTGCGACGCAGAATGCCTTCAGAACTGAAGATTTTTAGCAGTATGCTGACACAAAAGGCATTCCTCAAATTGAGCAGGATGCTGACGGAGACTCTTCGTTTTGGAGAAAGATTGTTCATTGATTTTGTTCTTTATTTGCAACTTCATAAATTGGAAGAAACATACAGATAACTATAACCCTCATGCAGAAGACCGATGTGATTTCATCATCAATAAACGGAATCGAAAAGTTACTGAGCAATTAGAGTGATCCAGCACATTCAGTCTTTCCTGTTCAACCGAAATATTACCGTCGAGAGCTGGTACTTTAAAATATCTCTTGAGTATTATACATTTATATAGTGTGACACGGCGCTTCGTAAAGCAATGGAATATTATTTTTCATTGCTATATGACAAATTGCTATTAGATTAATTGTGAGATTTTAAAAATTTTAACCATTGAAAGGCATTTTATTCGTAAATAATTGTACACGCGTCATGTTGACGCCAGTTTTTAATTTGCCAATCACAACAAACAGTACTCGCGTACGACGAATGGAGACAGACGGCGTTGCTTTTCAGACGATGGCGACAATTATGATTTTCTCTGTTACTCATTAACCAGTTAACACAGGATAACCAATATTTGAACCATAGATAGGTATGGAGTGTACATGTTATCCAAACACTTATCACCTGACCATGACATTATTTTTACGATCCGTTCCGTTGGATTCGTTTGTTAGCGGCTAAGTTTTGTCGCGCCTGCGACGAAAAGTGCGGAAGGCGAGACATAGGTATTGCTTTTCCGTAGACGGCGACGGAGTCAACAGTAGATAAGTTTTCATAATTAGGTCAGTTTCTAAATAAATGGGTAGATCACTGATATTTGGTATATGCCTTTTTCCTGAGGTGTACATGTCAGTCAGGTCCTTTCACCTCACCTTGACCCCATTTTAAGCTTTCATTTACCATGTTAAATTTTCATAATTCGGCCAGTTTCTAAGTAACAGGTAGGGGAGGTCACTGATATTTGGTATGTGCCTTCGTCCTAAAGCGTCCATGTCAGTCAGGTACCTGTAATCTAACCTTGACATTTTCATGCTTCATTGACCATGTTAAGTTTTGTGATTAAATCAGTTTCCCAGTAACAGGGAACAGTCGGTCACTGTTATTTGGTATGTGCCCATTGTTCTGAGGTGTACCTGTCAATCAGGTACCCGTCACCTGACCTTGACCTCATTTTCACACTTCATTGACCTTGTTAAGTTTTCGTTATTAGGTGAAATACTGTTATAGTGGCGTTAAGAAGCCATCAATCATTAGGCTGATATTGGGTATGTGCCTTTGCCCTGAAGTGTACATGTCAGTCAGGTATCTGTCACCTAATCTTGACATCATATTAATGCTTCATTGACCATGTTTTGCTTTTGTTATTAGGCCAGTTTTTCATTAATTGTATATAGTATACATGTATCATCCAAACCTGGTCCATGCAATTATTCTAGCGTATACATGGCAGCCAGGTGCATTTCATGGTCCACTTACTTTGTTATAAAATTCGTTTTCCAATGCGACATGTGGAGACGGTCGAGACGTACTCGTGAGTCAGCTTTTGTTGAAACATTAATATACTATCGAACAGCTGAACGGTTAAAGTAAGATCTACACATACAATTGCTGAAATTTTCAGTGGCCGGTTTTTCACATAATATGTGACTGGAAATATATATAGCACAATATTGTGTTACTTGTCTCGCCAGCGGAAGGAGATATAGTAGTTGCTTTCCTGGTGACGGTGGCATCAGAAATTGTGATTTACTCTGTTTCTAAGCGACCAAAAAACCTGGGACACTATAGTTAGACCATGGACTACATGTCAGTCAGGTAAATGTCATCTGACCTGGAACTCATTTTTATGGTTAATTCTATTGTGCGATTAAGTCAGTTTCTCAGTATCTACCAATAATATACCACCCATATTTGGTGTATACATTCATTCCAGAGTTCACAGTTGTACGTGTTAGTCAGACATATCTCATCTTACGTTGACCTCATTTTCCTGGTCTGATGATTTCGTGGTTTTCATAAGATCAGTTGCTCAATAACTACATTTGATAGATCATCTATATTGTGACCATATATTTATTCTGGTCGGGTACCTGTCATGTGACCTAATTTTTATGGTTCGTTGACTCTGTTTATTATACGTCAAGTTTTTAGTTCGCCTCTACGAAGTAGAGGACTAACGGAGTACCCCCGGCGTCCATGTCCGCGTCCGCTTTTACATCTGAGTGTCTCTTTACTCAGGAACTATAACAGATACAGCAATGAAACTTGATACGTAGGTGCACATCGATAATGCGCACGATATGATGCCAAATTTAGGTGACCTTGACCTCAAGGTCGTGCTTCATTGACTAAAGAAATATGCTTAAATGCATTTTTGTCAGAGTTTCTATTTACTCAAAAACTAATAGATACAGCAATGAAACTTTATATGTAGATGCACAGCGATAATACGCACGACATGATGGCAAATTTAGGTGACCTTGACCTCAAAGTCATGTTTCAGTGACTAAAGAAATATTCTTAAATGCATTTTTGTCAGAGTTTCTCTTTTACTCAAAAAATATAATAGATACAGCAATAAAACTTTATATGTAGATGCACAACGATAATGCGCACAACATGAAGTCAAATAAGACAAAATAGGATCCACTCATTAAAATTCATATGTAGAAACATACTGATGATACATTCTGCTACTGTTGTGCTAGCATTGCTACTGATATACTTTTGCTGCGCTAGTATTACTATTCACCTGCTATTGACATGGTTGCATTGCTATTGACTATCTATAGTTGTGCTAACATTGCTGTGGACTGTTTGTGGTTGGGCAAACATTGCTATTGACCTGCTATTGTGCTAAGATTGTTATTGACCTACTATTGTTGTGTTAACATGGCTTTTGTCTTTTTGTTGTTGTGCTAACATTACTGTTGACGTGCCTTTGGTGTGCTAACATTGCTATTGACTTGCTATTGGTACGCTAACATTGCTATTGACGTGCTATTGTTATGCTGACATTGCAATGCTATTGACATACTATTGTTGTGCTAACATGGCTGTTGACTTTCTATTGTCATGCTAACATTACTAATGATCTGCTATTTATGTGCTAGCATTGCTATTGACCTGCTATAGTTGTGCTACCATGGCTTTTGTCTTTTTGTTGTTGTGCTAACATTACTGTTGACTTGCCGTTGATTTGCGTACATTGCTATTGACTTGCTATTGGTATGATACCACTGACATTGAACTGCTATTGTTGTGCTAACTTTGCTATTGACGTACTATTGTGCTAAAATGGCTATCGACTTTTTATTGGTATGCTAACATTGCTATTGACCTGCTATTGTTGTGATAACAGCTATTGACTTTCTTTTTTCATAATAACATTATTGTTGACCAATAGCAGGTCAGCACTAATGTTATGATAACATGGCTATTGACTTTCTTTTGTCATACATGATAACATTACTGTTGACCTGCTATTGGTGTACTAACATCGACCTGTTGTTGTTGTTTAGCTAACATTGCTATTGATCTGCTATTGTTGTGCTAAGATTGCCTATTGAACGGATTTTGTTGTGCCAAATTAACTGTTGACCAGCTGTTGTACTAACATTTACTATTGACATCCCATTGTTTCTGCATTTTTCTTGTGAGGCAATAAAGCCAAATAAGTACCTTTTGTTTCCGGTAACAGTTACATATTGATTGCTGAAAGCAGATGAAACATTAGACTTTGTGGAACTGTTTACAAATTTTGCATTTTATTCTATTAAAGCTGGGGCAGGCGAACTTTGTAATCGGTGATTACACTATGTTTATGATTGGGACATGTAGGACAGTATCTGAACATTTCTGAAGAAATCTCCGGTTATATATTACCTACCATTGGTCTATGCATCAATTCTAGTACATATCATAATATGAGATATGTCATCAGACGTGGACCGCAGTTTCATGATCAGTATCCTGGAATGCATATGTCACCTAGAAGCGTCATTTGACCTGGACTTAATCTCTGTCTAGTAGGTTTTTCAGCAATCACAAACTGTGTATCAGCTATACTGTTCGTTTGCTCATTCTAAAATTGACATGTCACCTGCACTTGATACCATTTTCGTGTTAATTAAAATCAAGTCTATGGGAGCCGACAAGAAATACTCCTGTGTCCCCACTTGTTTAAAGTTTGCGTCCAAGTTGTTATGTTGAATGATTATTAAACATTTATTTATGAAGTTATTCGCCCAACAGAAGTACTGTAATATTATATAAAAACTCTCACAGTAATCATATTTGTTTGTACTTTTAACCATGCCAAAAACTAATTTTGGTTACGCCTAGTCTTCAAAATCTATTGGAAAAAACTTTTATCAAATATCATATTCTGGTTGTCTTTCTAGTTAAGATTTTAATCAATAAGGAAAAAAGGTTAGATAAACCAAAAGAAAACTTTTAAATTAATCATACGGATCACAATAAATTCTAGACTTTCGAATCTTACCGGGAAATGTTTTCTCCGCTTGTAACTTTGCAACGACGGAATGTTACAATATTTGTACAAAGAAATGCCGAGCAACGACAGGATTTGTCGACCAACAGGGAGCATTAATTACCAGTATAGTGACAAATAAATAGGAGAATTATTCAATAATTTGAATTGTACATACCTGAGGTACTAATCTTGATGTAGATTACAACTGTTTCCTTTTAGGAAATAGAATTTTTGGGTCTCTTTCGTTTCCTGTCGTAATTGGAATTGAAGTTTTTTTCCGTTTTTGTTCTTTTGTTGCTTGTAAATTTGCTGCTAATATTCCCTAACGTCCCTTGATTCGTTTTTAACTATACTCTTTTTTATTGTTTCTCCATGTTGTTTGGTGATTCTGTAGTACTAAAATAACCTTAAAATTCCTTTTAAATTAATGTATTTTATGACCACAAACTCGAGAACTTGACATCTAGAGGGAAATTATTTGCGTGTGAACTGTAGAATATTGCATGCAAAGTGCCTTTTCATCGCCAATAGATGAAAATGAAAATGCGTCCAGACGCAACAGTTTTTTAGCTGTTCAATATTTGACTCATAAAACACTTTTTAAAGAATTCTATGGTTTCAGATTATATCCTAAACTTTTAACAGGTATTTCAAAAATATATTATAATACTTGTTTTCAGTAGTGGTTGCGAAGGCATTTGACAAGAATATTTGAAAAACTCTCCCCTGTTGGTTTCGGCATTTTTGTCTTTGAGAATATCAAGTTTCCGAAAATACCAGTAGCACCCTTACATTGTATGTGGAGCCATCTCGAGAATTTCCTCAGTATTACAAAATGTAAGGCGCTATTTCGCACCGAATTTGGACGATTGCGAAAACGATGATACTTGTCAACGATATCTTCAGTGAAAACTGGATACCTCGAACTGTTTGAATTGTTTAGTTAATTAACGAAGGGCGGTATGGTGTTCCAGTTAGGGATCTTGTATATATGCATATAAAAAGAACTGCGTTAACAATGAGACTGGACATGGTTGCACTATTTCAAAATTAGACGTTCACTTTTTATGCCCCGCCAATAATGTGGAAAGGGCATATAGTGTTACCCTTCTCCATCTTTCCGTCCGTCCGTCCATACGTACGTCAGGTTAAGTTCTTGATTAAGCTTCATTTCTCAGACACTACGCATGATACAGTAACGATACTTTACCAGTGGATGTATCTTGGATAGTATAGCACAGTCCATAAAGAATTTGGGTCAGTTAGACCTACATTTTACGCATGAGTGTCTCTAGTTAAGTTCTTGGTTAAGGTTCAGTTCTCAAACACTACACATGGTACAGCAACGATATTTCACCAATAGATGCATCTTGGATAGTAAAGCACAGTCCACAAAGAATTGGGTCACCTTAACCTACATTTTACGTATGAGTGACTGTGGTTAAGTTCTTGGCGAAGATTCATTTCTCAGACACTACACATGGTACAGCAACGATACTTCACCAGTGAATGCATCTTTGATAGTATAGCACAGCCCACAGAGAATTGGGTCAGGTTGACCTACATTTTAGGCATGAGCGATTCTGGTTAAGTTCTTGGTTAAGGTTAATTTCTCAGAGGCTCATGGTACATCAATCGCACTTCACAAGTGGATGTACCTTGATAGTACATGTATAGCACAGTCCATGAAGAATTTATCAGTTTGGGTGAGTGATTAAGTTCTTGATTAAGATTCATTTTTCAGACACTAGGCAAGACATATCAATGATACTTCACCAGTGGATGCATCTTGGATATTACAGCACAGGTTCACAGAAATTTAGGTCAGTTTAACCTATATTTTACATGAGTGATTTTGATTAAGTTTTGTGTTTTGGACCATTTCTTAGATTCTTAACATGGTGGAATAGTGAAACTTGATTAGTGAATGCATCTTTCATGCCATGAATGTTTCTGCAACAATTGGGTGACCATGACCTACATTTTATCCTTGAGTTACTTTGGTTACGTTTCGCGTTTTTGGTCAGTTTGTTGGATACAAGGCATAGTACAGTAATGAAACTTGATCAGTGGATACATTTTGCGTAGCATCGTATGTCTGTGCAACATTTGGGCCATATGTGTCTTACAGCCGCATCATCTAACTCCTAATCAGAATTACGAGTTAGAATACGAAGGTAAGTGTTCATGTAGATAGTTAAGAGAATAGAAATCACAGCGATGAATCAAGGATTTTTAGCATTCCAGGCTATCAAGCACCTCCTGATTTTTCCTTATTTTTAGCTGTTCCTGATTTTTTCCTTATTTTTTAAAAAAACGCCCTGATGCTCCTGATTTTTGAAGTCGCTTACTCATAATCACTAGCCAAACACCACTGTTGTGGGTTCAAGTTCTGGTCGTGTCTTTAGGTTTCCAAATATCTTCATTAGATCGGGAGTTTCATCAGTCCAGCTGGACAACTGTCCGGCCGCTCCTCCGCCGACAAGTCTGGTAACCACGATATAGTTGAAAAATTGCAGAAAGTGAAGTTATTATATTGACAATAGTCTTTCATGGTAGAACTCCAGAACGGCAAAATTCAGGAACAAAAATAAATTAATTGAAATCATCAACAAGTATAAAAATTATGTCAGTGTTGTTAATAACCTCGAGTAATGCCAAACATATTTAGAATGTATGCCAAGGAAATACAATTTGATAAAGTATTTATTCATTGCTGGATTTACCTTTTTTTTTAAATGGCGATATACTTCTTGTACCATCTCATGGAGTGCTCAGTCCGTAGTTTGTATGCTTTTTAAAATTTAAACCAGTATCGGTATTTCAAAAGTACGAAGAAACTTCTTGTACCAGGTTACAGTTTCATAGCTTGTTAAAGTATTTAAAAAGTTTAATCGTCGATACCAACACTTGACTGTAAGCCGAGAAAAGCTGGTTATATATAGCATTCACATGGGTACCTTCTATTGTAGTGCAAATAAAACATCGGAACGACATTTCTCCAAAACTCGATCGTACTTTACAATCACTTACCAGTACGTGACATTCTTGTCAAATAATTCAAAATGTTCTATTTTCTGATGATCTGAAAATTTAAATATACATTGGCCTCACACAAATACTGTTGGTTTCGTTTAAAAGTCATCAAACCGTACGTTGTAACTGGAATCCAGGTTGTAATGTTTCCGTCTTTGTTTTCTTGTTCGACAAATAAAACAGTTGCCTTAGTTACCAAGCCAGTAGATGGAATACATTTTGACCTACTTATTAAAGTAGAGGTTATCTTGTTGGTAACTGTACTGTGTAGGCTTTGTATGGTTTTTGTTACATCATAGAATTGAGATGATTAAAAGGAATGAAGCTGAATACTCATAAAACTACTTTACATATCACTTACCGTGTCAGAATGATTCGTCTTTTTGTTGTTGTGACGGGGAGGCACTTGGTGTTCAGGTCTTTGCATGGCTATGGCTTTAAACTCAGTTGTACGTTTAAGGGTATTTTATGTAATGGTAATTAAGATATCATCATGAAACTGTGAAGCGATGCAGCTACACATGAACGGTATTAATATACCGTACACAAAAAGATGCCACGACCTAGATTTCATGGTTTACCGACTTTATTTTTCAATGGTGTTAAACTTTGGTTAGCTTGTTTAGTTTACCTTGAAATAATCACGATGTTATCATGAAACTTGGCGAAGGGATGCATCTACATGTGAAACATATAAAGCATGTGCAAAGCTGAGATGCTATGATCCATGGTTCAATGAATATCATTGTTGAATAATCAAGATGTTGTGATAAAGATGGTGAAGGGATGTATCTGCATGTGACATGTAGAAAACATGCAAAGCAGATGCTGTGACCTAGATTTCATTGTTCAGTGGACTTCAGTTTTCAGTTGTAATGGGCTTAGGATATCTTTTGTGTTTACAGTAGTTTTATGAAAGATATCAAAATATCATTTTGAAACTTGGCAAAGGGATGCGTTGATGTGTGAAAATATGGTTTTGGTTGTTGGGATTAATCATCACTTTCATCAGTTTTTCAAGCTATGTCATGACTACTAAACTTACTGGAGTAGGAAAGCCTGGACAGCTAACCGGTTGCGAGGTCTAGCCTTTCTCGTGGTGAGGTGTGCTCGATTCCAACGTTAAGGCGACATAAAATTAATTTTTAGATTCGCATCCTTCCCCTTTAACCAAATTGGGGCGGGCGGGTGGACTTTATAATTTATTTTTTCACAGCAAAAGAAAAATGCGTTTTGACGAACATCCGGTACTCGACCGATATTGGGACCTGCTTTGTCAATTTTTCCTGCAGAAAAAGAACGATATGCGTTCATAAATTTTAAGTTTCAATTACTTAGGTTC
>JAOXYJ010130359.1:0-11050 GCA_028566555.1 Lithophaga nigra
ACGAACAAATCAATAACATACGGTCAAAATGAGAACGGACGAACAAATGGCGCTGTTAAAATTAAACGCTAGAGGTCACGTCGGTAAGATTATGGATCGTTTGTTGCTACAAATTTGATCATTTAATACATAAATTGTTTCTGACAGTGTATTCCTTTTTCAGATATTTTGCAATATTTTTTTATATTACATTCTCATAGCGCAAACTACGAATGAAATAAACATCAATCGTAATACGCAAAAGTAAGAGCCCGAACTGAAACGCCTTTTTTCTGTAGATTTGTTCATGATTTTGGAAAGTTCTCGTACACAGTAGTTAATAGGCTAATTCTGGCGAGCTTCTACAGAATAATTTGCTGTTGACGAATATGTACTTTATTTAGGAATGTAATATCCAAATCTCCATAGCTCATTTGTTAAAGCAATGGACTCCTATTTTAATCATCGTGAGTTCGAATCTCACGGGGAAAAATGTTAACATCATTATTTTCTCTTTCTCTTTTTAACCTCTGATTTGCCAGCATTAGCCTATTTCATTCGTAGTTTGCGCTATGAGAATGTAATATACCAAACAATATCATTGCAAAATATCTGAAAAAGCTATAGGAAGATAGAAATGCACTGTCAGAAACATTTCATGTCTTAAATGATCAATTTATAGCAACAAACGATCCAAACCTGAACAAGTTGTTCATTAGATATTGCGGGATATGTACTTCTAGCTATTTTATTTTGCTCTTACAATTTACTTTTTTTTAAATGGCAGACGCAGGTGATACATGTTTTAAATCGAGACACCATACTAAGTTTTATTTGAAACTTGGGTTAAGCTGTGCTGGAAATCTTTAGTAGGTATGATTTGTATGCAATGTTTATTACCTAGGAATTATGTAGTGTGGAATTTTAGATGTAAATAACATACATGTGTCACAATAATATATCTAACATAGATTGGTCATTTTAGATATCGGAATTTACAAGGAAATAGTGAAGATAAATAAACAGCTGCGAAAGGAAATAAAATGGATTTTACAAGGTATATATCGACTGGTTTCTCAGCTTTATGCATTCAGTGAACCATATTTAATATATACTGCCATCATCTGGTTAATCGGATAATCAATATTTAAATAAGAAATTCGAAAAATATGTTCAATGTTCTTTGATGCGTTTTGAATGTTAATTTTGGGCGCGGTACTTATTTTACCGCAGTTAACAGTGAAGTGAAGCTTTTTTTATCTATTATGTAAACTTACAGTATCTCTTTGATTAATTTATGCATATTGTATCCAATGCAAAGGGAAATTTTACTATTGAATCATGAATCGAATAGCTATAGCATTTGTTGATCTAGATGCGACTTTCCCGATAATAATTGTAGAATCGAAAGGCCGTAAAGAGATCTCAAGAATTATTGACCTGTTCAAGCGAGATGTTAAAGGTAACTATTATTATCTCTTGTTCATTCATAAATATTAAAAAAAAAAAAAAGTCATGAAACATTTTACAAACCTATTTCAAATGTGAAACGGATAAAATTTTACCTCGTGTTGTTATCAAATATTGAAGTATTGAATAATGAAATATGACTCTGTTGTTTACACAATGGTCAGAAACTGTGTCACTTTTTACTAAAATTGATTTATGGAACATAAAGGTATATCGAACTTCGCCCAAGGCTGTTTGGTGACATATTAACGGAAAATTAAAACAGTAAGCGTACTTTTTATTTCTGTTTAACCCACATGTAGATCAATGTTATATAATATACTGTTAATGGAAATACTGAAGTCAATTCCACATTGAACCAGATGTATTAGGCTATATAATATATTTTGCAAAATAACGGCATTTTAGCCTCCCCTTTAGCGTCGCACTTTGGGCTTTTATTCACTATCTTTATACAATGTACATTTTAGTTTTTAAGGCAATACTAAACGTGTTTTCTGATGACGATATTAAAAGTAATAACTTGTATGAATGGATTAGAGTTTGTTGGGGTTTTTTTTGCATTTACTCACCTATATCATAAATATTATTCTTAATGGGGAAAGGAGAGCCCAGAAAGCTATCCAGCTCAAAAGATGAAAATCTCAGTCTTAAGTTGGTATTTGGCAAACTTAATTCGCAAAGTGGGACGGTCAGAACTCTGAGTTACGACTATAGTTATGAATCTTAATCTCTTGGCCACTCTGGCTCCCTTGTAGACAAAGGTATTGGAGGAGAACAAAAAATAAAAAAATCACAAATTGTCTATGTTAAGCAACAGAATAGTGGATATGTACCATTAAATACTATTCATATATTTAATATCATATTTACAGTTTTTTATTTACCTTAGTTTTGCATGTACCTTCTGTTCAAAAATAGAACAAGTCTTGTGACATCATACAGTACATACGGCGTGAAACATGCATAACCTACAATGTACTTTGTGTCATGAAGTACAACAACCCACTTACTTGTATGTGTATTAATAACATTCATGTCTCCGAGGTATATGTGTCCCTTCAAAGAAGTATAGAGATTGTACTGAACTGAAAGATACAAAGAAATCATCCGGAGTGTATACAATTTACCCTACTGGGAAATCACATGGAATAAAAGCTTATTGTGATTTAACCACCGACGGTGGTGGATGGACCGTAAGTACACATATATATGCTTCATTCATCTCTCACATGAGCTAAATTATTGAAGATATTTGTCAGTCGTCTCTCGTAATAACTAGGCTTTTCCTTACAATTAGGGTCGAATTGGGACTATGTTGAATAGAACTTGTCGCGGGAAATCCGCTTTCAATTTGAATTAAGGGACTTTATATTATATATAGGGGTTTACCGTCTATAAATGTGCAATATATTATTATAATTTTGATTTATATGTCTTGGTTCCAACCAGAGGCCAAGAGGGGAATTTGTTGAGATAAGGCTTGCCAGGAGAACCCGTCTTTAAATTTTGTTTCTGGTATTTTTTGTCATATAGTATTGTTTTGTACAATATGAAGGTGTGCTGTAAAATATTAGATGTTTTGTTTGTTGGTGTTGGGTCAATTAAGTTCCAAAAAAGGACCGTTGTAATTAATATGAATGCTTCTTGTCACAGGAACATCCCTCAGTTTTACGTGCATGGACTTTATTCTTATACAGTATTATTCTGTTCAATCTGTAGATGTGTAATAACATTTCAGATTTTTTTATTGATGTGCTCATTAAGGGGTCAACATGGGACTTAATTGAAACTTTTTACCACTTTTAATATAATGTTTAGGGGTGTTGTATCTCTGCTAGTTCAAAAGATTAAGTTCAGGTATTTTGTAACGAACAGTCAGTCTATCCATCTGTCTTTCTGTCTGTAAGATGAACGTGATTGAAACTCCTTTATCTTTTGTCCTAAGTCTTTAAATTTAGTTTCATTTTGCTACTTACAATTCAAAAAGTACACATTATAAATAACAGTTTGTCAAGTAAACTTCTATTACAGTATTAGTTCCGAGTGTTAGATTTGCACAAAAGATAACTGCATATTTTCTGCAGATGTGCAGAAAGGTGTTTAAGTTTTAATTATGGGGAGATAGTCCTAAGAAGGGATCCAAAATGAACGAGAATGTTTACATGTAATCTATGATGTAAACTCTTATCATTAAGTATTAGCTGTTGTTTACGAAATATGGGCCTATACAAATGTGCAGTGTATGGTATCTGTTCTGACAGCCTTAATTTTTATATTTGTTAATGGTTAATGTGAATGCTTTAAGTTTTAATTATGTCAGTTACGTCAATGCATGATAATAAGCATTAACGCTTCCATTTTTATAATTGATAATCCCGAATATTGCGGAATTATAATGCGTCAACACGCATCAAGCACTGAAATGATCAACTTGATATTGCTTACTTTCAGTTCATTGCGCATAAATAATACTAAACTGGAATGTGCCTTGTTTAAACACTGTTATTTGTGTAATGTGAATATGAAAAAAATGTAATTAATAAGAGAAAATAGCATTGAAGGCTTGTAGTGAGTAGTGAGTGACCTACTAAGAAAAAAACTGTAAATTTTTCAATCAGTCACCATTATTCTGTGTCCCGTCACTTTTTGAGTCGGGAAATAACGTGCAAATCTAATAATGCACATAGATGAACATTTAATTAAGCCTATGGGTAATATACCTGAAAAAAACTTCTTTCTGAAGACATACATCACTACTCAGGTGACCCTATTCATCTTATGAAAGAATTTTAATTTATTGCGATGGCGCATAATTCAACTCCCGACTCCACGTAAATTTTGTCATTTCAAACAAAATATTACTAGATTAATATCAATTTGCACCGCTTGTTACATTGATTTGATAAGAGATTATGTAGTTGAAAATAACACGGTTAATTTCTACACTGTACTTATATTCCTTTTTGCAATTTTCTCTTTTTTATGAAAGATTGTCAAAAAGTGTGAATATTTTGGATTAACCTATAACAATATTTCTATGAATTTATAATATCTTACGCCTTTGTTTTCCTGCTATTTTATAGCTTTAGCTTTTATTACACACTAGTCTCTAAGGCATTTGCTATATGGGAATGCAACTAATTTTAACATTTTTAAATTTCTTTTGATCATCAGGTTATTCAACGGAACTCCTACCGCAGCTCCATAAATTTTCAGCGCAATTGGAAAGAATATGAAGATGGTTTCGGTAACGTTAGTGGAGATCACTGGCTTGGTAAGTATTCTGTGATAATGTAAATGAAGGGTATAGATGGAAAAGATTCAACGCTGAGATAAAACACACAGGGATAAAATTTTTATTTTATGTAGTATTGTATGCGGGTATAATAACTGATTTTCAGGGAAGAGAAAAACCTTATATACATTTAGCACATTGACATGGTTCGTTTAGGGCTCTGGGCTTTGTGTGGACTATTGAATAGAAAGATGTCAAAAAATGCGAGTTCGAGTTCCACTTATAGTACAACTTGAAATTTTTCAGACATATGAATATAATTTAATGTTAATAATGGAAAAAGCGAATTAAAAAATGTATAGGGATGCAAGAAGAAGAAAATATGAATAAGTAAGATGACAATTTTTTTCTTAAGATGAACGTCCTAATATAAGAAGAATAGCTCTAGTTTGTTGAAATGAGATCTGAAATGTAGGTAAAGTGCTCACATGACATCTCAAAATATTTTTTACTTGCCTGATTGACTGGTATGAGGTAACTTAGTAATCACTAGTTGGCTTTGGTTGATCGTCTAAGGGACATATTCATTAAGCTAGTAAAAAATACTTATTACTTTTTAAACAAAACAAAACAAAAAAGAAAAACAAATAAACAAGTAATTATATTGTGGATGGATCACTGTTATTATGTTATTATAATCTATTCTCACTCTGTCTCATTAATGTTCCTGTCGTTATTATGACCAACCTTTCCAGATGACAAAGTACTCATGGTATTCCTCTGTGAGCCCTGCTCACTCCGCTTTATGTGTTAAGGTCACCAGGCACTTACTCAAGGTCGGGGGTTTCACCGGATCAGCTGGTAAGCTGTCCGGCTTTCCTCCTCCAGTAAGTCTAGTAGTCA
The DNA here is from genome assembly GCA_028566555.1 of Lithophaga nigra. Taxonomy (NCBI): domain Eukaryota; kingdom Metazoa; phylum Mollusca; class Bivalvia; order Mytilida; family Mytilidae; genus Lithophaga; species Lithophaga nigra. Next base: position 5,591 of record JAOXYJ010130359.1, read on the forward strand.
CTAGGTTAGCTGAAAAATTGCGATAAAAACCCCAAAACCACCCAGCCCTTAGATATCAGCCTAGCAATCACGAATTTGGAAATAAAGTAACATGTTAAAGTTTTTTAGGCTAGGGGTGGTTACATTGTTAACAAAGGTTAGATTTTAAACTGAAAAAGTGCGCGAAAATAACACATAAGAATACAATATCATGTTGTTATAGTCAGAAAAAATCTATTTTAAAGGGTCGTTATTTAAAGTACATGACTATTGTATGTTTTAACTCTTGATATAAACGGTTGCTAGTTGTTAGTTCGCAAGTGTAATGTGCAGATTTATCGCACTGAAATATTGCATATTAAATGTTTTGCCAGGTTATTGAATGCACGTTTTCGAATTATCGTTTTTTTCCTAAGGTAACAAGTACATTCATAGGATGACTTCTAGTGGGAAGTATGAATTAAGAGTTGATGTAGTTAATGCTAGCCATAATAAAAAGTACTCAGTGTATTCAACTTTTATTGTGGGTGATGCTGAATCAAAATACAAACTAACAGTTGGAGGATACAGAGGCAACGCAGGTATGTAAAATAGTAAATTCTGTGTAAAAACTTCAGCTGATAGCTTTTAGCTCACCTATTCGAAGGACCATGTGAACTGTTGCCAATACTTGGAGTCTGTCGTTGTCCGTCGTAAGCTTTTCACATTTCAGTCTTCTCCGGAGAAATCACTGTGGAAGTTTTTCTTTTATTTTTATGTTTTTTTGTTCCGATCAGAAATTCAACACGCTGGCAAGGGCCAGTAATGTGTTTTGATTGTTTTGATTGGCTAAAATTTCAAAGATCTTCTTGTCAGAAACTATACAGCGGATGGAATAACAATCTATAATACAACTTTAGTGCACAATATGCGTATTTCGACAAACAATGTCTCATCAGTTGTGCTCGAGGCCTGAAAATATGGAAAACTAAAACAACACAGAAAAGGTTGTAGAGCAGAAATAAATGCCAAAACGACTAAAAAGTTAAAGCCGAAAACCAGCTAAGGACAGAGCTATGCACGAGAGAGATACTCCTTAGTTTCCTAACATTTTATACATTTTAATACGCTAAATTTAAAATTACATGTATCAATTTCATGCCAGTACCAAAATACTAGCAACTGGGCTGATGGTAACCTCGGGGATTTTAGGTCCACCAGCAGTGGTATCCACCCAGTGGTAGTAATAACAATCTATAATACAGTATGCGCATTTCTACAAACAATGTCTCATCAGTTGTACTAGAGGCCCGAAAATATTAAAAACCAAAACAACATTGAAAAGGAATTGTTTAAAACCGTTAAAACTCCTTGATAGCCACCAACACGAGACAAAATTTAACAGCGGACTCTATCGGAATACATATGAAGATCTTCTTTTTGGGAATTGCTAAAAATTTGAATCTTTACATATATGTAGCCCTAAATGGTCATTAGAAGGTCATTACCAAACTTGTGTTCTGATGCCGATTGGAATTCCATGAATACCACCAGTGCGGAACATTATTTAACCTAGGGCCATATGAGAAATACACTTGCATGTTGAAGATCTTCTTGCGAATTAGCGGGACAGTTGAAGCAAAAACATGTCCATCATTTCCAAGAATGATCGCTGAAAGTTCCTCTAACACATCTGTGTTTTGGTGCCAATTGGAATTTCAAGGTGGACATTCCCGTGGAACATAGTTTTATATTGTTGATCCTACAACAAATTTACTTGAAGATCTAATTCTTGGATGCGACTATAGCAGTTGAAATGAAACGTGTCCAAAAAATAATCATTTAGAAGTGCCCTAACAAAATCGTATTTTTGTTGCCAATCGGAATTCCAAGATCCTTCATCGTCGAGCATAGTTTATCATAGGACCATATGTGAAGATCACTTGAAGATCTTCAACAATCTTCGAAATGACTCAAACATTTGAAGGAAAACATGTCCATTATTGGAGGGTACTTTACATAAACTAAGTTTTTTTTTTATGTCGAATGGAATTTCAAGAGTGCAGCCGCATTGAACCCTATGGGAAAGATTTTCTTCTTGGAAATGACTAAGACAATCAAAGGAAATATGTTTATGATGCATCCTTGGACAGTCCTTTACCAAAAATCATGTTTTTAATGCTTATTTGAATTCCAAAACAGCCGCCATTGTGAAACATTTTGTCATAGGATCCTTTGGGAAATGTACCTTAAGATCTAAGACAGTTGAAGCTAAACATACCCATACATGTTTATTCCTTTACGGAAACTGTGTTAACCGTTTCATTTTCTTAGTTGGCCACTTTAGAGCCTCTAGTTACAGTTTTAGTCAAAATGTAACCATTCAAGAGAATATTTTATTTTTTAAAATTTAGTGTTACTTAATTTATATACAGTATTAAATTAAGTTACAACCTTAGTTACTGTTAGCAGTGTTTATAAGTGGGGAAGAGAACGCCAAGAATTACTTTTATACATTCTACGTCGATATGAAAAGAAGCGTGAAGGAAAATATATTATTCGTGTAAACAGAGCAAGATTTGATGGAAGATCTTCGTAAAGGAGCAGGGCCACGAATATTTCGGCCCTAGAAATCAGAGTATCGAATATTACAACATGGTAGATACTTTTGACCTCTTAAGAGATCAACTTTCAGCAGTCAATAAAATTATGACCTTATTTTTCACTCATCATAGTAAAATTACCTTAAAAAATAAGGTAACATCACAATTTTGTTCAACTAACCAATTTTCAAGCAATTTTGAATGCTATTTTTGACTAAAAACATCGACCAAACATTTTTAACAAGAATTATTTGGTAGAGGAATGTGGCAAACGTTGAAAGAAAAATCTGTAAAATATACGAAAATGTGATAAAAACCTGGATTTTCACAAAATAACACAGGATTATTACGTTATTGTGAAGTCAGTTATTTGTTATGTTTTTATTTATATCCTAATTTTACCAACTTTTAGGGCCACTGAAGACCCTTTGTGGAACAACTCCTTTGAGAAAGCTACTTCAGGTGGCGTGTTAAATACTGTGTACAAGTCATAACGGCTCCTAAGATTTTTTTAATGAGATGTGAACTCGAAGTCAAAACTTATGACAGCTGTCATGAAATATAATTATATAACATCTAGACATATGAGTTTGACAACTATATAAAAAATTCTTACAATTTTTGTGGAAATACACAGGTTGAAATAACATTTTACGCCTTCTACGGCGCATAAAATGCGCGAAAAGAAAAGAAAGTGATGATAAGGCCCTACATTGATCAAATACTGTTGAAAATTTAACAACCAGTCAGTTTTTGTTTTAATACAACAGTGTTTTTACCGATTGTGCAAAGTTTTTAACGTAAATACGCATCATTTAAACCATCTCCTACGCTATGATGTCACAGTCTTCTCCAGAACATTTCATTATTTAAGGATACCGCGAATTTTTAATCTTTTTCTATATTATTCTTCAAATGAAAAATAACCATTTGAAGATGAACACTGCATTGATGGAAGTCGAGATAGCCCTCCTTCAATTGTATCGTAAATTCAATCATTAAATTGATTCAATTTATTTAGAAACTTTTTGATTGCAGTAATTGTGTTGTATACAAGCTGTCTTGTGAATACTACTGAAAATAAAATGTCACTGATAAATGCAGTTTTACATTTATGTTGAATACATACATACATAAATACATACATATACATGTATAAATTGATTTGATGTGGCTGTATCACTAACTTGTGATCCTTTACAATATACATGAAAAAGCTGAAGTGATTTTAATATACCATCTTCACGCCACTATACATCATGTACTGTGCTCTCTAGATTAAGCTGACGTGGAAAGGTAACACCCGGTTAATGAAACTATATTTTTATATAGCGTAGTTGGCCGAGTGGTCTAGGGCGATGGACACAGTTCAGGCGATGGAGCCATAGATGTCACACCAGCGTGAGTTCAAATCCCACTGAGAGAAGAACGAAAACCTGTAATTCACTTCTAACACTGTTGGATTGATTTTCAGGCGTTATATATATATATATATATATTCATTTTCGATTGTGCGATATATTTCATATGCGTACCTTCTTTGAAAATGATGCAATTCTAGTCCATTTTTGACAAAATTTTGTACCATTTCTTCTCATCATTTTTACACAATTTTCTTGTTTTGTGGTAATTTTATATGAAAATATATAGCGGAAAATAGACGTGTCTGAATATACCTTTCCCGTGACTGTAGTATATTCCATCATCCTAAGGTATCTTAAAAATATTTGTATGTTAGAGTTACGGTGACCACAAACTTTATTTTTGTGTGAAACTATTAAAATAAATTGTCGTTAGTTGTGGACATATTATCACTTGTACTGAGCAGAATACTACATTGCACTTATAGATGTAATATGTTATTTTCTGAGAGGTACAATATTCCTTAGTATCAGTGCAATAAGATACGAAATATCTCGGATGATTTCATGTAAAATTTTGCTTTCAATTTACTTTGCGTAGTCTTTGGAAGTTAAAGCTAAATGTTAAATTAATTAGGAACCTCTATCTAATGTTTGTTAATAAATACGTGATTAACGATACTATATGTCATTATATACGTAGTCGATCTATATTTTACAGGTCAGATTGTTTTCCGATCTTTAAATATCACAAATATTGCATCGTTATTTTCCAAAGAAATCTACAATAAATATTTGGTACCCATATTACAATATTAATTATGTCCTATTGTGCCTATGTCTCTTTTCTAAAGGAAGCGACTTTTGACCGGAAGACCAAAAGCCAGGCAGGGAAGGCAGGAACATCGAAATGATAACGCTGCTGTAAGATTTAGACCCAGTAAGGAATTGTTTCAGATATGTAAATCTTCTTATGTTTAAATGGACACGATTGATTCTTGCAATAGAAATGTAATGAGATTCTTCTCCAGGAAATTCACTGTATTCATTTAATTGCATATATCTACATAATCATTCTGGACTGAATGTTCTTTCAAAATATCCAGAGCCAGAGAAGAGGTAAGAAATGGGCAAAAATTAAGCCTAGTATGGCTGTTATTCTCCACCCCACCTTTTTATACAGATGTATGTGACATTTCAGGAAATAGTTTTGAAAAAAAATATCTTTAACGTCTCCTGGGCAGAAAAATATTCTTACCGCTAATGTAATCAAAATAATAATAATAATAATTAGGATAGAAAAGTTTTCCAGTACAATTGCATACAATAACCTTAAGCATAAATGTTTTCTTTTGTACCGAATAAAAAGCAAGAATGTAATGATATTCACAAGAATGTTGAATTAGAGGAAACATGACCAGAGCTTAATGTCACAATTCATAATTACAGATACCAATTTTACTGGGTACGAAGAGCTTTTCCGGATCAACCTTCATTCATGGCCAAAGGTTTGGGAAGCAAAATATATCAAAATATTG
>JAOXYJ010130468.1:0-11049 GCA_028566555.1 Lithophaga nigra
TGTTTTATGGTGTATATGAACTTTGGCAGATCCTCTGCCAAAATTGTGTTTGTGGTGCCAATCTGAAATCCAAGATGACCGCCATCGCCGAACAAAGTTTAACATCGAACCTCGTGGGAAATACACTTAAAGATCTTCTTGAAAATTGGTACGACAGTTGAAGCTAAATTCCATAAATGTTCATTAGGAGATCCTTTACGAAAATTGTGTTCGTGGTGCTAAATGAATCTGAAAATATGGGAAATACACTTGAAGATCTCCTAGGAAACGACTAAGAAAGTTCAAGGGAAACAGGTCCATACATGTTTATGGGAACATCCTCTATCAAAATCGTGTTTTTGATGTCGATTGGCATTCCAAGATTGCCGCCACCGTGAAACATAGTTTGACATTGGGCTTTCTGGGAAATATAAATGAATCGTCCCGAAAACAGCTATGACAGTTGAAGCGTAACGTGTCCATGAATGTTCATTGGATGATTCTTTACCAAGAGTGTGTTTTTGGTTCCAATTTCAATTCCAAGATGGCAACCACCGGAAAACATACTTTAATATTTGACCCTATGGATATATACTTGTAGTTCTTCATCTTGGAATTAACTAAGAAAGTTGAGGTAAAATATGTCGATGAATGATTATTGGAAGGGCCCTTAATTAAACTGTTTTTGGTACTGATCGGAATTCCAAGATATCCGCTGTTGTGGAACATAGTTTAACATTGAAGCCAAAGGGAAGTTTACTTAAAGACTTAAGACAGTTGAAGCCATACATGTCCCGTAAGATAGTATTTCATCAAATTCATGGTCTTCCATGCTGACTGAAGTTCTGAAATGGCTATATGAGTTGGTCAGTTTAAAACGAGGTGAGCGATAAAGCCGGTAGTTTAGAACATTTCCGGAAAATCGGCCATATTGTAAACAGGTCCATAGATATTAGAAATATTTAACTACGCGATTCTTGTCCTAGAACAAAGAGCGGATATATACGTCTTAGAGCTTGTCATAATATCCAATCGATTCTCATTTAAATTTCAGATGATCGTCCATTACCCTTTCCTCTTCAAGATCCACCGAAGTCTAAATTGAAAAGGCAAATATCAACCGATTCTAATGATTCAAATGATAATCGCACACAAAGTCATCCATCAAAACGTCTTCAAGACATTGATTCTTTTCAAGAAGGGCTTTATCACCATGCGAAGGACCACGTTCATGAGGAAACGTCAAATACTGGTTCCCGGTATGTGAGAACAACCCCACTACACAGACATAGTGCACCTTTTATACCGGAAACAATTGTTCGGTTGAATGAAAGTAGAGAAAACAATATGCCTGACTCAGCAATCCGCATACAAAATGTATCTGAAGCTCAAGTCTATTATAAAGATGTGCAAACTGTACGGAAAGATAAAGCCAGCAGTGTAGGTGATCTACCGGGAACACCATATACACAAAATTTGAAATGGGTTATATCGGACCCCAATCCCATTTCAGTTAAAGACTTTGTCCCGGCAACGCCCACTGCAGCTAGTCTGAAACAATCACCGGATGCTTTTGACATTACCGTAAAGTCATCTCCCAAAAAACAATTTAAAAAAACAGCTGACATTTTGCACAGAATGGAATATACTGAACGTGATAGGGTTATGTGCAGTGATTTGATTCGCAAAGATCTAAACACAGATTCATTCCAACGTGATGTCAAGCCAACAAGTACACCTTCCATCAAGCCATCAAGTACACCTTCCATCAAGCCATCGAGTACACCTTCCATCAAACCATTGAGTACACCTTCTACTACGTCCGACAGAACACATGTAAAAGTTACGGAAAAGGGATTTATTTTTCCGTCAAATCCTTCAGTAAGAGAACCTGTCTTGCCAAGCCCCCGAATAGTCGGAGATGCATTTCAACCTAAGTTTGAAAGTACACCGAAAATGTTTGAGCCACGTTCAACTGGTGCAATAGAGAAAAATATGTTTGCATCATCTACAAAGTGTACAGTAGGTCCCGGAAAGGCTGGTTGTTCGTGGGGACATTCACCCTCATCATTACAAAACCTCGGCATTCAGAGTCCAAAATATTCTCAAAATACAAGCACAGACTCAAATTCTGAGAAGATTGAGACTCTGATGCTACATCGACCTAATTTGTCAACGGAAATGACGTCATCATTAAGCAGATCAACGTCTCTTTCAAATCCAAACAATTCTATATCGAGACAAAAGACAAATGGTTATATTCAAAATAATATTACAAACTCGTTTCACCGGGGGTCTAAAGACGATGTTTACAGACAAGATGGTTTATTAAAGGATAACATGGAAGAAAATTATATACGTCAGGCCGTGGAGAGGTTTTTTCGATCGTATAGTGCAATAGAATTATCTCCTTCCAAGCGAGAAATAGAGATGGTACGAGAAAGAGTGCGTAAAATGTACCGTTCTATGTCAAGTCCGGCTGAAATGCAAGAATTTTTGAAAAATATGCTAATGGAAGAAAAACTTAAAGAAGATTTTCCAGTAGAAAATGAAGTTTTTGAATCTTCACCGTCAAAGTATGAGAATATACCGTATTATTCCCAAAGATTTCCTAAATATCCTCCAGACTACCAGGAACACGGTACTGGTGAACATATCTGTAGACGAGATGCACGTGATGCACGAAGACGTCTGTTTTGTGATGAAATGAATCGGCATCAACCTTCGTGCTCCAAAGGTAAGGTAATAGAGATCTATAGATAACGTCCGCACTCCACCGATCTAGGTATAGTTGGTCATTTATCTGTACATGTAAAAAAAACTGATTTTCTTTAGATGTATTACTCCATATTGAATACTTTAATATAAAAAAAACAGGTAAAAACTGGAAACGCTATGTTTTGAAACGAAACTGAGACTATTCTATGATTAGAGTACATTATATTTTAAATGATGTGACGACGATCCGTAGTGGGGAAAATACAAAGTCCGTTAGTGCTGCGACAAATTACTAAAAAGGCGCTTATTTACGGAGATTAATGGACTAGCATACCTCATGGCTGAAAATGATTTGAAACGAAAGATTAGTCCTTACAGTAAATTTTTCGCCTGGTCAGCTTTTCCGTTGGTGCACTTTATGTAAAAACTGGAAGAATGACGTCGGGTGTCATCTTAAAATTATGGATAGTCGATTACAAATTATCTTTTCTTCTTTAAAAAGGCTTATTTGACCCAAAAATTGGAATCTACATGAGATATTGAAAGTTCTTACAAACAGACATGACTTTTTATATTACAATTCTTTTCTATTTACGATTCATGGAGTTAAATCTTGTCCCCATTCTCACGGAAAAACAACATCGTTTTGTTTGTTTAAAACAGTTCTTTCTTATTTTGAACATATTTGTTCTGTTAAAGTATTAAATATCCACAGTTAGTCGGTACAAACCGCTAGGTACGTAAAACGTTTCGAAGTTCATTATATAAAACGTAATTTATTAGGAAAAATACTTGCCTAAACTATTTCTTCAATACGGAATAATGAATGCGCGCGCAACTGGTGGAGGTTATGGTGGTGGAAATTTTGCAGCGAAGATTTTTGTACAGATTTATGCCTAAATAGTGTTTAATTGAACATCTCACTGCATAAAGTGTTCCTAAACAAACAAAAACAACACACCTTTACATTTATATGTGAATAAGTCACAAAGAAAATGTCTTCTGTGAACTTTGATTGACGCATGGTCTCGGCTGCTCTCATTCCCATATTATCACGTTGGCTTAAATAGCATGACTGCAGTAGTGACTAGTTTGCCAGATATTTAGTATCAGCTATAAATATATGAATATCTAAACTTGATTTGCCAGTTTTATTTCGAAATTTTTTGATTTTCATTTAGAACAGTTTGTGAGTTGGTAATACCCGCCATTTTTTCTCGTGCAAATGAAGTAAAATTTTTTTTTTTTTGTTTTTTCTTTTTGCTGGCAGTTATACTTTAGGCTTTCATTGCTGTGTTGTGCCTTGTCTTATTGCACTATAGATAATATTGCTATATTATTTCATCAAATAATCCTTTTCTGTATATTGTATTGTATTATAACTTTGCTCATGTCACAAAGGCATCTTATTAAGTATATGCAGAAAACTCCTCCCACTGTTGTACCAGGACACTCACAAAAATTATTGGTACCTGTAATCCTCTCTGATAGTAAAGGAGTCAGGCTCCAAGAGAAAGTACAGTCAAGAGTTGAACAAAACATTGTATGGTGGGTAAAAAAGGGTGTGAAGACAGCAGACAGTGTTAGATGGCTGGGAAATAATATCCAACAAAAACTAACCTTGTTAGGCTCCATTCATCTCTACGTATGGTTAGCTACCTGTGACATTACTGTACAACAAGATAATGGAACAATAATATTATCACCTACTGATACCAATGATGATATCATAAGCAGTTATAGAGAGATTATTGATTTATTACAACCTTACCCCAACTGCAGAATAACGTTTTTAGAAATCCCTTTATACTCCATTTCAAAATACAATCATCATATCCTGAAGAGGAAAAAGGGTAGTACGACAGCAGCTCAGGATGAAGCTGTAACTAAGGATATTATCCAACAAGACAAACAACTGGAAACACGGGTTAGCACTTTGAATGATAAAATCAAAGAATTAAATGCCGAATTAGAGGTAGAGACTCCAAATTTTAACATTGATCTGTATCATAAGAGAAAAAGGCGAACCCAAAACAGACAAGGTCCACCGACTGATCAAATAAGGCATAATTATACTTTGTACACAGATGGTTTGCATTCTGGGCATCATCTTTCCAGGGTTTGGTTACGCAAACTGGAAAAACAAATTGTACAAGATTGCTGGTCACACTAACTAGTCGTGTATTTACAAAAATTGTTTTAACTGTATAGTGTATTTTTAATTTTAATTTTTTGCTATATAAGCTATAGATAGAACTTTTAGATTTTAGGTATCTCTTATAATAGTATTTTTCGTTTTTATGTTCTAAACACCAACAAGAACACCTTTTACTTTTATTTTAGTTTACAGTGCTTACCTTATTTTATAGTGCTTACCATTAATAAATAGGTTGGTGTTGGAAGTTCCACGCTTGACCATTTGTTCTACTTCCTTTTAATTAGGATAAATTGTGTTTTTCTATGTTACAAACACCAACAAGAACACCTTTTATTTTATTATATTTTACAGTGCTTACCATTAATAAATAGGTTGGTGTGGGAAGTTCCACGCTTGACCCTATCCTTTCTTTTACTGTTCATAGTTGTATATTTAAAAGGCAAAATTTCAGATTAGATTTTCTCTTTATATTTGTGCATTTTCATAATCATTAGGCTAAGCTGATAGATTAAAAAAGAAGTTTTTTTATTCAGAGTAGTATTCAATTAGGTCTGATCTGTATTTCAGTATAGTTAAGGGTTGGTGTGGGAAGTTCCACGCTTGACCATTGATTCTATTTTTTACTTGTATTATTTTTCTATTGTGAACTTAGTTTGAGCATAAGTAATACAAATTTTGGTAATAAGCTGTTGACAAGTAATCGTACTATCTGAGTAAAGTTGAATTCAGGTTGGTGTGGGAAGTTCCACGCTTGACCAAGTTAATCATGGCTCTATCATCATCTGATGGCATGAGATCTACAAGAAATAGAATAGCTACCCAAATTTTCACTCCATCAAAGGTGCACTCAACAATTAAAGGTTATATACTAAATGAACGAAAAGCAGCACAAAAATTAGTTGAGGCTACGTACAGGGAAAATGATGTTGAAATTGAAATGAAACGTGGGAATCTGATAATTCAACTAACCCCAGCTACATTCCTACACTTTAATGAAAAATTACTGACACATTTTTCCAATCATCCAAGCCTGGTAGTAACATCAAATGAGAGACATGATAAGTCGAGCAAGCTAGTTGAAAGATCACTATCTGTGAAAAGTAAAGAAAATCAAAGATCACAATTGTATAGGATTAACATTTTTCATACAACCCTAAGACTCGAAATAAATGGCCGAGAGCTAATGCAGTTTTTTAAAGAACTTAAAACTATACTCACATCTTTAGAACAGATATCTGGTTTTGACTATCTGAATAAGCTCATTAGGGAAAAGTGTAATGAGTTTCTGGACCCTAAATCAGAAAGATTAGCAATTGAAGAGAAGAACAAGTTATCAGAAGAGTCCATCAAAGATATAAAATGTCCAAAGTGCAAAAAAAAATGTCAGTCTAGAAGTGTTTTTTGCTCAGTAGGCCAACATTGGATACATTATGCTTGTGAAAGATTAAAAAAAGATCAAATTGAATCATTAGAAAATTCTATGAATAACACTCCTTATATTTGTTCTACCTGTTCTGTTAGTATGACTAAATTACAAGATCCTGTAGTACACAATATTCAAATCCTTAGCTCACCACCTGCGGGAAGGAATTATAGTAACAGTACTACCACAACAGATAATTTATCTGTAGATCCCATTGCTTGCGGAGCTATTGTTAATAGTAGACATACAGTTCATGTAAATCATGTGCAAAACCACGATCAGCTTGCTGGGGGAGGAAATAATGGCGATATACCAAGCTCTAATCAAGTTAATACTAATGTGAAAGAAAGAACAATATGCAGTACTGAGATAATCAGTGACGAGAAACAGTCCAACAAAAAAATACCAAATAATCATGATAAAGAGCTACGACAAAGAGAATTAAGATTAAAAAAGAAGGAAGATGAGCTGAAAAGGGAAAAAGCAGAACTTGATGATAGATCAAAAGATATAGCTTTACTCCAGACTAATACCCTTAACTTAGAAGCAAAAATAAAAGAATTAGAAAATACAAATAGAATTTTAAGAATGAAGGTGGTTGGATTAGAAGATAGAGACCACGTTATGTCTGGGTCTGGGCACAGCAATTCTATGGAAAACCAAAGGGGTCAAAATTTAAATGAAATGTTGACACACCTAAATGGAAATACATGTAGTACACTGCAAGATATTGCAAAGCATGACACAAAGTTATTGCAAGATAGGCTTACCCATCTTGAAGAAACCAGAGTTTTATACAGACGGATACATGATCTTGAAATTGGAAATTTACAACAGAGACTATATGCACTTGAAAAGTCAAATATCCATCACTATACACAGAATTCGGCTATTATACATAACCCATTTGTAGTACAAAACAGTCAGTTTCCATTGTCAACCATCCCAAGTCCCTATAATGTAGGAATTCAGCCAAGACCACAACAGTGGCCACAGTATATGCCAAATTATCCATCATATCAAGTCATCAATAAAGTACCTGCTCCACCCAGCTATCATAGTACTCAATTTCGATTTAACACTCCATGGACACAGAATCTGGGACAACAAACACCAACCAATATTAACCATTACGCTCATCACCAAGCAAATCAAGTAGCAGACCTCTTTTCTAACAGACAGAGTAACAGGTATCCGCAAGTGTATAATCATGCATCCAGAGATAGCACCAATATTTACCAGGGAGCCTCATTGGTGAAACAGACTCATGATAGAACAAAGAATCCTATAGTGACTAAACATAGCCCAATGAAAAAAGGGTATCCTGTACAAGATAGTCCAAGCTTAGTAGCAGACTCGTTACAACATGCGGTAATCGACTCTAAAATCACCGGGGTTGTGGAGAGTGAGAATATCAACAACAAATCAAGGCTCTCTGAAATGAAGGAAAGCTTAGACTCATCGCATGAAGTAATAGTTGAATCTGAAGACACCAGAGACATGACAAGTGAGAGCGACGATACTGAAACAAACTTACCTGAAATAAAAGATGGCTTAGATTTCTCATTATTGGACCAAACATGTGATAAACAAAAGCAGTATGGTGATGATAATAATAGTAGAGAGTCTAACGATCAGGTTGATTTTTTAGATTTTAATAGTTGTTCGGTGGATATGGATATATTGACAAAAGGAACATATTCAAACTTGAATAGCCATTCTTTTTTAGGACAGGGCCGCCACAAAATAGATCATGGGTAAACAAACAACTTTTAGTTAAATCAGAATTAAATATTATTTCTTTTAACTGTAAAAATGTAATTAATAGCAGTGAATGTATATCAGAATTATTGAGGTTGTCCGATATAGTGTGTTTACAAGAACACTGGCTTTTCAGTTTTGAGCAGCATATATTAGATCAGTTATTTCCGAAATGCAAAAATGTATGTATTTCTGTAGATGATAAAAATCCTATCTCACCTGTACAAAAACCTAGAGGCTTTGGAGGGGTAGCTATTCTTTGGAAAGAAGAATCGGATCATTTGATTGAGAGTAAGATAGTGGAAGGAAATGAGAGGATAATCTGCATTAGAGTTAAAGCCACTCCTATCCCAATTTTAGTAGTTGCAATTTATATGCCATCAAGGGGTTCCAGAAAATCAGATGATGAGTTCAAGGAATGTCTAGATATTCTCTTTGAAATCACAAGAAAATATCACAGCAATCACAAAATAGTATTATGTGGGGACTGGAACTGTGATTTATCGAAGCCAGATGTGGTTTCTACTAGAAAAACAAATTTGCAGGGCTTTATTAAAGATTGTGGCTATCTGTATACACTGCCAGCAAAGCATACATTCACCCACCCCAATGGAACAGATGTTTCTACTATCGACTACATCTTGCTTCATGGCGAATTTATTAAATTAGCTAGCGAAACCACAGTCCTGGATCTCCTACCAAATAATACATCTGATCACTATCCAATACATAATTATATAAAAGTAGAATTTGAGGAAGATGAACAGGCCAAATTAGAAAACAGCAAAAATTGTAATATGAAGAAAATTAATTGGGACAAGATGGATATTCAGAAATATCAAGAACTTGTAGATAATAAATTAGAACATTTTGAACCAACGAAGGGAAAGGAAGTCGAAAATATTCAACAAATCCAAAAAATACTGGTTGACACACAGACAGAATTATTACCATTTAAAAAGAAGACCAAACAGAGGAACAGACACATATGGAATGATGAGATAGCCATTGCGCTTAGGAATAACAAGAAAGCACTATTCGAATGGAAAAATGAAGGAAAACCAAATCATGGCCCAATTTTACAAAAAAAGAAATCAACAAAATTAGCACTGAGAGGAGCAAGGAGAAGGGAAATTGCACGACAAAGAAATGAGGGTTTCGAAAAAATAATGAATGCCTGCTTTACTGACAGTAAAACTTTTCATCAATTGGTTAATTCACATCGTAAAAAAACAGCAACAGGAATAGTACAGTTGAATGTAGGTGATGAAACATTCACAACGCCAGAGGATATTTTAGAAGGGTGGAATCAACATTTTAGATTACTAGCAACAAAAGATGACAAACATCCAGATGATTATACAAATAGAGAATTTGATATTGATGTAATTTATACCCTATGTCAGGAACAAAATAACAAAATAGTCTTTACCAGAGAAGACATTCAAGAGGCAATAAAGAGTCTTAATAGAAATAAGTCACCCGACATATTTGGTATCACAGCTGAACATCTAAAATATGGAGGGCAAACTCTGACATCTTGTATATTAACATTATTTAATAATATCAGTGACTCAGACCAAACACCTGACCTTTTGAAACAGGGACTCCTCACACCAGTATTTAAAAATAAAGGCACAAAAAATGATGCTAAAAATTTTCGTGGAATTACAGTTTTACCAGTTTTTGAAAAGTTGCTGGAGACTATACTAAAGAAAAGGGTTAATTATTATATTTCTGAATTACAGAATGCCCTTCAAAGAGGATTTACAGCTAAAGTAGCACCATTATACTGTGCACTGATCCTAAATGAATGCATCATAGAAGCCCTGCAGGACAAACAAAAATGTCTTATCGCCCTGTTAGACGCAAAAGCTGCCTTTGATGTAGTTCGCCATACAAGTCTATACAGGAAACTATTTCTAGCCGGTGCTTCTGGAAGACTCTGGACATTCATCTATCAGTTGAGCCAAAACGCTAGTACCTTTGTAAAATGGGATAAAATGATATCATCACCATTTAGAATTGAACAAGGAGTCCGACAAGGCGGCATACTAAGTGCCGATTTATACAAGCTCTTCATAAATGATGTCTTAGATCAACTACAAAATAGTGGTATTGGATTTCATATTGGCACAATTCCATGCATGTCTCCAACTTGTGCTGATGATGTTGCATTAATCTCGTCAAGCCATACAGATTTACAAATTATGATATCTACTGTTGAGAAATATAGTAATGCTGAAGGTTACACTCTTCAACCTACAAAAAGTGTAATTTTACAGTCAGGTCATGGAAGTGTTGGAATGGATGCAGAGTTCGTACTGAGCGGTAAGAATATGCCTAAACCTGAATGTGCTACACATCTAGGTATACAACACCAATCAGACCATAGAAAAACAATACAAGGTCAAATAGAAAATAATATCATCAAGGCTAGGAGGACAACATATAGTCTCATGGGTGCAGGCTTACACGGAAAGAATGGATTAAATCCCTCAGCATGTCTGCATCTATTTCATACATATGCTATACCGATGCTTTTATATGGCCTAGAAGTACTAATTCCATCTAGTAATGAAGTTCATCAGCTTGAAGTGTACTATAGAAAAACTATAAAGCAGATATTGTCAATTCCAACAAATACAGCAGACCCCGCAGTATATATATTATCGGGAACCATACCACTAGAAGGGAAAATACATCAACTGGCTTTATGTATGTTTGGAAATATATGCAGACAGTACAGTAGTATTGAAAGAGAGTTAGCTCATAGACAACTTGTTATGAAAAGGTTTAATGGTAACAGCTGGTTTTCGAAAATTCGAAACATATTGGCGATATATAACCTTGAATCGGCACATGATATACTAATGGAGCCACTAAGTAAGGCTCAGTGGAAAAACAAGGTGAAGAAAGCAGTACTAAGTTATTGGACAACTCATATTGAAAATATGGCAAGATATTTTTCAACCCTTAAGTGGCTGAACACTTCACAGTTCAAGCATTG
>JAOXYJ010130578.1:0-11049 GCA_028566555.1 Lithophaga nigra
AAAAAGTTAAAGCCAAAAACCAGCTTAAGGACAGAGCTATGCACGATGTAGATACCCCTTAGTTTCCTGAAATTTTATACATGTTACGACATGCAATAAGTTTTATATTTGCAGATGTTTCAAAGGATCCCCAAAGGCAAAGAAAATTGAAAAGTAAGTAATTTGATAAACTACATTTATGTCCAAGTTTTTTATCAATGGGAGCAGAATCATATTGTTCTAGGCTTATAAATACCATGAGGAAAACAAAGTACAAGTATTGAATAACATCAGAACAAATTTGTAAAATATATTCAATTCTGCTGCTATCCTGTTACAAAAACAACACCCTTTTAGAGCTTTATCCAAGCGTGTTTTTCCTGCCAAGTTATAGTTTCGTTGACTTAGTAGTATCTGGGATTTTAGTCATTGAGAAAAGTTCAGTGCTAAACATTTAATACGGAAAATACAATCTTGTATTCAGATCGCATACAAAAAATTCACCATTCGTAAAAATATCTGAAGGCTACTGGAACCAAATTATAAAAGTGTCAAATAATACAATTTTACATGTTTAGAAATAATTTACTATAAGAACAATTTGACGCTGAGTCAATAAATGAAGATGAAAGACTATTCGATGATTTGTCTCTGAAGCAGCGTTTTTTAAATCATATTGTACTGTATATCAACAATTCGCAATTGACCGTTTGCAAAGTGCACGATATACATTATCCCGCACTTTGATTGAGAAAACCAAACAAGAAAAAATGTCTCCTGTTAATATCCTTTGCTTTTTTCCAAAACTGATGCTTCCGTATTTTACAGCGCATATTGAATTTGAGCCTGCTTTGGGGCATAGTGTGCTTCACTCCCACATTAAGGTAGAAGGAGTGCCCATTACCTGCACTATTACTTCCCGTTGACACCATTTAATAGCTACAGAATAGCGGGAAGTAGCGTAAAGTCAATCAATACTTTACCATTATAAAGAGCATCTGTCTTCATTTAAAATTATTCGTTTGTTCCAAATAAATACGTAGAGAGGACTTAAGAATTTAGAATAAATAATTCTTACTAATATCAAACAATTTTTGGTAACAATTCACATTTCTTAAGTATATTAAAAATAAATCATATTATATTTATGTCAATAGCATACTCAGTTTGCCTAATCCTGCACCGTTTAGGACTTAAAATAAAGTTTTGACAATCTTAATTATTAAACTTGTAACAACTGAATTGAAAGTTTAGATATTTATTTTCGTGTGTTAATTCAAGGTCTTTTGTACAGAATAAAGATAATTCAGTATCAACTATTAGATAAAATGTGAATTCAGGTGTAATGTATGTGTGTATAGCATCAAACCGAATACAAGTAAAACCACGAAATATATACATGTACATATGAAGTATAATAAATAAATACATTACTAGGTACAAAAATTAATTTATTGCAACACTTGCACAGTTCAGCAAATTATGTTTCATCAGTGGTGCTTGAAACCGAATGTTCGAAATCAAAAGAAAAGTTATACTTTGACGATTAATTGGAACCAAAATGAAACCAAATTCAACTAAGAAATATCTTTGCGCAAAGGATATATATTCCTAAATTTCTGTGTATTTAATAAAAAGTAAACAAGTATCAACGTCAAATCATGCAAACTCCAAAGTAATAGTAATAGTTTCTCAGCTTGAAACAATCTAGGGGAGTAACAATCCACACTGATCCAGAGGTAGCAATAAATCTATTATCAATAAATCACATGTAGATTTCAATATCTCATCTCAACCGTGGTGCTCGATTCAAGAACAAAACAAACGGGGATGGTTGTACTGATACATGATATATAAATAAGTGTCAGTTGATAGTTTTAAAGTGTTCTTGCGGAATATAATTACTACGGGCGTATAGCTAATACCTTGCAAAAAAATACAGAATTTCCAAGTTCAAATTCCCTATCTCAGTAGGTACGTATACATTATAATTCAAAGCACATTTATACTGATATTACTGATTTATAGAATGTTTGCAAATTAGTGATTATTTCTTTGAAAATGAACAAACATTTCAGCTCTGCCAGCCCATACTTTCCATAGGGATAGGCTCTATGAAAATTCACCATATAAAAGGTAGCTGAAAAGCACAAAATAATCACAGTAATTCTATTAACAAAATTATTTAGACTGAACAAACACCAAATGATTTAACTTCTTTTACTAAAACCTCAATAATACCCCTATCCTCAGAGACGAACCCCTGAGAGGTAAAAGTATTTTAGAATATAATATGTTTTCTGCAAGCCTTAAAGATCTAATGAGAAAGATAAAGATTATTCCATATTCAGCGTATTGATGAAGATTTAAAGGAAATCAAAGCTCATTTGACAATGAAATTAAAAAAGTCATCATTTCTTGATGTATTGTGAATTGTATATTACTAACTCTCCTTGCACTAATTTTTAGAATGAAGTAACTACTAATTCATTAAAAACTATTATTAAACGACGAAAATCTTAACCTGTACCGGGAACATCAAAAAAGAAACAGTAAACTGTAAGATGGTGAACTATAAATTTATTTCGTAATAAATATTACAGTTCAAATCATTGAGTATCATGGTACCACGGGTTTGTGATATATCGACACTTCTTCACGAAAAAAAAATATCTTAATTCTTAACCTGTACCTCAAATATAAAAGAAACAAAGAAAATTCCAAGAGAATGAACCGTGATTGTGAAAGCATCTTCAATGAAATTTTACAGATCATTAATTATCCCTACATCGAGTTTCATGAACAGATCAGCTATCATTAAAAAACTGTCTCAGACCTTTACAGATACCACACATTTCAATGTAGTGGTTGTTGTGTAAGAAAGAACACACAAAAAAAATGAGATGAAATAGTTTTGCTGGCATAAACACTCTTTGTCGCCGTCTTCTGGGTATATTACTAAAGCCCTTTCTTAGATCCTAACGAAAATTTTTTTCTACAGCCAAAGAATGTTTCAAAAATATTGTGAGGAGGTATACTCGAACAGTGGTGTCTATTAGTTGAGGATTCTAAAAGAATTACAAGACTTACTTCTTATCTTCATTCACATTCTATTTCTACTCTCTATACTACTATTTCACACTCTTCCAATAAACAAACACTGACGGCAACATTGTTAAATTGCTTGATTTTCTTATCAACATATCTGTCGAGTTTGGTGGATTGATATTTCAACAAGCAATCGGTCATTCAAAAGGGCACCCCAGTAGCCTACTTTATTGTACTCATATGAAGCTGAACCCATACAAAACCTTCTAAAAGACAAAAAGAAAACATGTCATATCAAATAATTTCACATTGAGATATATTGGTAACGTCCTTTCACTCAATAACCCGCATTTCAGTGAATACTAATATCTCATATATCTCGGTGAGCTCTTGATTAAAGATATTATAGAAACAAGACAGTCAGCTTTCATATCTGCATCTTTTCCTTGAAAATGACACAGGTGGACGACTGATCCGTAAAGTCTGTGACAAACGTGATGATTTCAGTTACCCTATTGTCAACTTCACATTGATGAGCAGCCCTGATTATTGCTTTATACGTTATGCTAGAGCGTGTTCTCGTCATTAAGACTTCCCTTCGAGGGGTATATTATTAACAAGAAAACTACTTCTACAGGGTTATGAGGAATAAACCACTGACATCAGCACTCCACAATTTGTACGGTCACACGAGTTTGTGACCGACTTGGATTATCCCACTGGAGTCATGTCTTCTCTGTCTTAGATCGAAGTCTTATCTAAAATTTTATTGATTTGTCTTATTCCTTGTGATGACAGGCTGTTATTGGAAAAAAATTAAAGTTGCATGACGGTTGATGCATACATAGCAGGAGATGCTTGTCCTGTCGACGCACCAGGGCTCGTTCCTTGTTTTAAGTTCATGCGATTTCCTGTACCTTTATTATTTGTGTATCCCTTGAAGGAATTATAATACTTGAAGTCTGGTATGCTACCGTTACCTCTTACTTCTCTCCAGAAAATTGACTGTAAGATTTAATGTCTAGCAAGGATACAAAGAGTAGAAAGGAGAAAGAAATGTTGCTAAGCGACTGCCAAAATACAAATCAAAGTACACAGAAAACGTATAAGTATTTTTTTCTATAACTTCACATCAATTTTAATTGCAATATGTATTTAATTGAAGTGTTAAGAAATATTTATTTTTGTGGCAATTTACCATTTTGTTTATATTTGCAGATGTTTCAAAGGATGTCCAAAGAGAAAGGAAATTGAAATGTAACTAACTAGATTAACCACTTGTTTGTCCAAGTTTTATCATTAAATAAACAAATAGCAAAATAATACGTTTCTACCCTTTTTAATATTATTAATGATCATCTTGGACTACTATTGCATGCAAAATCCAACAACCTTCATAAAATTTCTGCAATCACGCAAGCCAAATAATCAAAACATCAAAATATTCTGTTCAACATATCTATACAATTTGACAACATCAGAGACCGAGTTGTTTGGGTACGATGTCATATCTGCCATAGTTTACTGACGCGTCATCACTATGACTTCGAATTTCGAGAATTACTAAGGCCAAGGTATGGTCCGCTGCAACCTAATATGAGGCTTTTCCCACCAAAATATTTATTCTCACTAGGTACTATTAATTCTTCTTTGACACAATGAAATAGCTGAAGAATCGCAAAAAAAAAAAAAGAAACAAACAAAAACAAACAATCATCAACTTATTTTATAAAAACAATACTACTCCAGTATTTTGTATTAAAATAGCTTTTTTGTTCCAGATAAATACGTAGAAGTATATGAAGATCCAGATCCAAATGACCCAGAATGTAAGTTTTCTTAACAAATATATTTGCAAGAAATTAAAGCGATATATCCTTTTAAAAATCAAAATAATTTCAATAAATAATTCATATCTCATAGTAAATAAAACACAAATCATGTTATATTCATGTCAATAGCATACACAGTGCGGCTAATGCTGCATCGTTAAGTACGTAAAAACCATTCTGACAAGCTTTATTAGTAAACAACTTTGTTTTAACTCAGTTAAAAGTTGGTTGAGATAAGGTCTTTTATAAAGAATGTAGATATCAACTATTAGATAAAATGTAGATATATATCCATGCACCATGTTTGTGTGTATAGCATCAAAGTCAATATAAGGGAAATACAAAATTTACATATGAAGTATAATACAAGGAACGGTAGACCGAAATTCCAGATTCTTAAAATCATTAAGAATGTCGAGAAACTAATTGGACGTAATCGCATGAACCCCATAAGGATTGAGACCGGATGCGTCGACAGGGTAAGCGTTTCCTGCTTTACATGCGTCACCCGTCATCGAAAACTTATGTCCAATAAACGAAGATTGTGTCAGGAATAAGTCAAATCTGGTAGCTAAGATGAGGCGACAAAACGCTAGATCTATCAAAATGTAAACAAATCTGTAGCAAGTTGCGATATTGTTACATTATAATGGTCAACTATTATAAAAACCATTATTAAAAACTCGTGATGGCGACCATATAACTTGCGGGGTATTGATTTCAATCGTTCTTGCTCACATTCTTGAAGGAGTAGTTTTTTGTAAGTAGTACAATTGTTAAGTGATGTCCTCATACTGAGAAAATATCGTATCAACCGAGATACTTATACGCCGTATGCAGAGGGAGAAGGTATGTTACAACTTAGGAATGCGAAATTCATCTCGTTTGTCGTTGATTCTAGTCAGTCGTCCATAAAAGTAAATGAATTACAAGATAACCAAATTAATTCAGTGTAACATTTGCCTAATTCAACAAATTACGTTTCATTAGGGGTGGTCGAAACCAAATATTTGAACTCCATAGAAAAGTGATACTTTGAAGAGCAATAGGAACCAAAAGCAGTCAGATGCAGCCAATAGAGTACTTTATACAAGACATATATAACTTAGTTTCACTGAAATTGATGAAATTAAAAAAGTATCAAAGTTAAATTGGGTAAGCATCGAAGTACTGGCTAGTGGGCTGGTGATAATTTCAAGGACCAACAGCCCACTACCAGAAACGGCATAGTCACAGTGGTAGCGATAACGTAATACTCGATACCACCATGTGTGAATTTCAACACCTTATCTCATCTCTATCTCTGTTGGTTGATTCAAGGACTTTACAAATGGGGAAGATTGTACTAAAATATGATGTAGTAATAGTAGTAATAAGTGTTAGGTGAAATGGTAGTTTAAAAAAGTTTTAAAATGTTTTTGAGGAATACAGTTACAAGCGGAGAATAGTTGATGCCTGGCATAAAAATACATAATTTACAAGTTAAAATTACCGGTCACAGCGAAATATAATTAATAGGTGCATATACATCATATTTTAGAGCACATTCAAACTAATATAAGAGCTTTATGAAATGATTTTATATAAATATTAAAATCTTTCAGCTCCTTCTGTCACTAGAGATCACCACTGGGAAATAACATAACATTTGGAATCTAAAAGCACAAAACCATTACTGTGATATTTTTTTTAACTATTAAGATTGAATAAAGACCCCTCAAAAATATAATAATAACTTTAATAGTACTCAATACAATTATAAGTACAAAATTCCCATCCTCAGGGACGAAACTTCTTAGAGGTATAAGCAATTTCAGTTGATAGTATGTTTTCTGCAACAAGCTTAATAGAGCTAATGTGAACGTTTCATTAAGTTTGATCAAATTCAGCGAATTAATGAAGATTTAAAACAGAAATCATTAATTCAAAGTCCATGAATTATGAATTTAAAATCATAACATCTTTTCATGCGCTACATTTTTTCAACTATTCATGTACCAATTTTCCAAATAAAGCAATAATCTTCGATGAAATTCAGCAGATTATGATGTACCCCAAAGCATGTTTCATGGACATGTCAGCTCCCATGAAAAACTATCTTCAGTCTTAACAAGATTAGCTATTATGGATGTAAGGATGCACGGAGGACGCAGGCACAGGTGGTGGAAATATATGCCCCCGTCTTTCAGAGTTGGTAAATATATAGTATAAGATTCCTTTAAGATTTTTTATTAGGGTATTTGATTGCTTAATATTTATTTCTAATCTTGTAATGTATGCTTTATTATTAGGATGAGTGCTCTTTTTGTGCATCTTCTGATGTTGTAAGTTTTTTTTTTTTGCAAACAAGGTACAATCAGAGTGCTGAGAAAGGC
This sequence comes from Lithophaga nigra, assembly GCA_028566555.1. Classification (NCBI taxonomy): domain Eukaryota; kingdom Metazoa; phylum Mollusca; class Bivalvia; order Mytilida; family Mytilidae; genus Lithophaga; species Lithophaga nigra. The sequence continues at coordinate 7,235 of JAOXYJ010130578.1, forward strand.
TTCACTACAGCGACTTGTTGGGCTCCTAACGACCGATGAATGTGTAAGTCTAGGTAGGCGTCTCCGATTAAATGAAAGAGATCTCCGTAAAGTAAATGACAGCAACAAAGATTATTTCTTGGATCTGTTGATTCATCAGTGGAGAAAAACAAGACCATACAGAGGAATGGTTGATAGCTTAATAGATGCACTGGAAAGGATAAGAAGAAATGACGTTGCTGCGATAGTAGAATATGCTGTAGATAGTGAAAATAACACAGAGTTTAACTATACTTATGAATAAATTTGTCTTGATATTCTTGTTTGAAGTAACAATCTGGTAAAAAAAAATCAGGTAGTTTTGAAAATTTGTGATACATCCTTGAAGAGATTATTAATATTTACTTTTTTAATTCAATTTCAATTGTATATTATGTCAATATAATGGAATCTGTGTTTTCATATATTTCCTATAATCCGCTTCTTCATGGAAGAAAATTGACAACAATAATGCAAAATTTTACAGTGCATCGTACTGGAAAATTATATGCATTAAGAGAATTTTTATTGTGCATTCTATGTTATTTATGCCTTCCATGAACAGGTCAGAAATAAAGAACTGTTGGTATTTTTGAACTTTAAATGATTATTTTGCGACAAATTTCAAAATTAAACAGTCTCATCTATACATCTCCTACTGCCTGATTCCTACTGCATCTTCTTATTAACTGTCAATTTTGTTTTTTAGGGTTGGGTTGGGCGTTTTTCGTCACTTTCAGTATTTGTCAGTTATCTCGTGACTACCAGATTAACTGGAGGAGGAAAGCTAACCAGCTGATCCGATAAAACCCCGACCTTGGGGAGGTGTCTGGTGACCTTAACACATGAAGCGGGGCGAGCAGGACTCGAACCCCCGACGGCGGTGTTAGGCGTGTGGTTATGAGCCAACGACCTTAACCACTCGGCCACCCAGGCCCCTTGTTTTTGATGAAAGTTTCCAATAACAAAAAATGGTTGAAAAGATCAATGGATAAAGACAAGACAATGAACAAATCACGTAACAATACAAACTACTAATACAAAACCTGTTCAGAATAGCCCTCTGTATGTTGAATAACCTATATTAAACATTATATCCTGATCATATGTAATTAATGCGTAAAGTTTGACCTTGCAGTTAAAATGTATTTCAGAGACATTTCGGATGTTTAGTTTACTTTCAGTTTATAAATCATAATTTACTGATGACACACACATCGGAAACATTTTTATTACTTTAAACATTACACAGATGTAACAGAGAAAAGGAATCTTTGCTGGAAGAAGAAAAAATATAAAGTGAGCTACCGCTCATAAATCTATTACCCCACTCTTCCTAACCTAACCACTGCTTGGTTATAAGTAAAAACAGTAGAAACCAATCATAGATCAAAACTCATTGATCCATGTATTAAATGACAGATCCAGCGTCAAGCGAAGGGAAATCGCGGAACTCCCAAAGGGGGCGAGACCAGATGCGTTGACAGAGAAAACATTTCTTGCTATGCTAGTATAAGCAGGAATTCTTTATCCTGCATGTTTTCATGATATTAATTAGTATCATTTTTATTATTCTTGCCTGGAGCCTTCCTAGATTATTATTCCATAATTGCTCATATAAATTCAGCTCTACACATGTTAATTTGGAAACAGGAGGTAATCCATCTCCCGATCTGAAAATGCATCAAGCGGTACTGAGGTGAAAGCAATTATCGAGTAATAAGTAGTCGATCCAAAAAATGCGACATAAAAATTCTATGTGAAAATAATGCGAGAACTAGATTATCGACAGATCTCAAAATGCAACATAAGGTATAGCTTCTCCAGCTGCAACTTGGTATGAAACATCAAGACGGCATGATTTCTAGGTTTACAGACGGACTGAAGGAGAGAAGCTTACCATTTTATCCAAACTCCTTCAGATCGTTAGTATAATAAAAGAAACAAAGACAGACCTGTGATATAAACTAGCTGTCACAATTACTAAGCAACGAAATATTCAGAAAGAACAATTTTGTCTCTTTGGATCAGATTATATCAATAATCATAGACAGTTGAAAATCAAACATCTTTGCCTGTGCTGGCTTCCAAAATAAAATTCTCAGTTTACTTGAAATAAAAAATTTTCCTTTTAACCCTTTTATTTTATTTTTCTTGACTAAAGAAAATTAAATGTCTAGAACTCACATGGTACGTTTAAAAAAAGCCTTTTTAATTTATTCCAATGGGCACGAACTGTGCGCTGCTCCTTGTCGACTTGCGCTTGTATTCGTAAGAAGCAGACATCATTCCAGGGTTGGTAAAGAAAACAAAAAAGGAAAAGCTCTCCGAGTCTATAAATTTCAGCTTCCGATACATACGTGATGTCCTCCACTTAACAAAAGTTAAAGATCTTCTATCACAACGAGACAATAAAGACACCACAAACACATTTAATTTTGCATCTTGCTTAAACTTATACCTTTTTTTTTTATAGACAATGGAGAAAATTGTTCCTCAGACCTGATGTCTATGATTTTCCGATTATAAACTTCCCTTTTCTGAGTAGCAACATACCATCATTCCCGGTGTATTGAGTGTACATTTTGCACATTAATAAACTACTCTGTGACTGATGACCACTATACAGGATTTCCAGATGTCAAGCCTAAATTAATGTCATCACTTCGAAAACTTTGTAGTCGCCATCACAAATTGATTACCCATTATGGAGCATCCTTATCACAGATGATTTACTGACATGTTCCCTGTATTGCAGTCTCCGTTCTACGTATTCGTTTAACTTGTACTGGCCTTACATGACTGATTGACTGTTGTTTGTGTAACGTCCAGCGGCAAATTTATATGCATATTCAGGACGAGAAAAAGTTAACAATATATCAATTGGTAGGATCTGAAAAGTGGGTCCACCGGGAGAAGGGCGGGTAATTTTGACTGCCACTGGAAAACGAGTGAGTATTGGATAGGGTAAAAAATTTAGCCTTACAACAGGTCTCCTACGGACCCTTCTAAAGCGTTGTTGTCAAAGGGTTCTTTAACGTGGAAAGGGCGTGGCAACACGTGTCACACACATGGCAAAACGATGGATGACAGATGTATAACGGAATATGCTTACTATTCAGGAGCACATGATGTTATTCCAGAGCTATTATCCTAGCTTTAGTTTTTGGAGTTGTGTCTAGGAAAGCACCCTGTTTGTGTTTGACTCTTTATAAGTTGTAGCCTTAATTGTCTTTGGATTATTTTGTTTGATTCTGTATTAATAACGGTCCTGTCGTGTCCTCTGTACAGTTTATTTACGAAACTTCGGTAATCTTCTCATTCTATTTTACATTTTTATCTTCCTTCCTTAATAAAATCACATGTAATATCCCAACTGGAGTATTACTAATACCTATAAAAATGTGTTATTTGTGGCTCAAAATTGGGTTTGCGGAAAAGTTGTTCAAAATTAACATTACGGTCTTTGGAGATCTGACACAAACAATCATTAACGTAGTCATAGGTAACATGTTCTCGAATTAAAACTATATTGCAATACGTTCAGAAATATTTTTCTTATTTTTGTACATTTACCAACTGAAGACGAAAAGAATTGATCTCAAAACATTATATTAATGACACTAATGTATATTAAATTGTGAGTACCATTCATAATAAATATTCCTCCATTCAGACCTACATATCAGACCTGGACCAGGGATAGACCTAATTTGATTATTCATGAGAGAACTCAGCCTCAATCCAGACTTTTTGATCACACCGTCATCAGGGATAGACCTAATTTGATCATTCAT
>JAOXYJ010130689.1:0-11046 GCA_028566555.1 Lithophaga nigra
CCGAAATCCATAACAACCAATGAAAACGCTCGACAGTCTTCCAAAAAAGGGCGCGAAAATCTACGTTGCTAATACCATAGAGATATAGGATAAAACCCAAGGGTTACCGAAAAATGGCGGGAAAAGAGTTATCTCTCTTGAATATTAGGGTTAGGGTTAGGGTTAGGTTAAGGGTTAGGGTTAGAGTTAGGGTTAGGGTTAGAGTTAGAGTTAGGGTTAGTTAGGGTTAGAGTTAGGGTTAGGGTTAGGTCACGTGGTCTATGACGTCACTTCCAGTGCACCTCCTCCTCAGAAATCCGACTTGAATTGTGCTCATATACTACTCTTAATCCACCATTATGTTTATCTTTATATAAATTTAAATTACTGATTTTGGGAGGTTAATTATCCCATAAAGACTGAAAAATTAATGTTTCTATCTCCTCCAAAGACTTCTTATCTGGGTTAGGGAGAATGCTTAATGCATATACTAATTGTGGGATAATCAAACTTTGGTTATAGTGGTTTTTCCAAAGAGAGTTAAATCGCGTTTTTCTATGTATTAATTATTTCCACTATTTTATTTTTCTAACAGCGAAAGTTTCATTTATCAATTCTTCTTCATTCCCGTTTGTGGTATAGAAGTACCTAATAGTTTTATTTTATCACTGGTTATTTTAATACCCGGTGAAAAATTGTGGCTATAAATTTCAATTTTTGAATGTCCTAAAAGCAAAAGTTCAGACTTATTGTAATTAACGTTAAAACCACTTATTTTGGAATATTTCTCTAAAATTTTAAAGGTGTGTTCTAATAATCTTTCAGTGCCATCCACAATAATCTGTGTGTCATCTGCATACTCTGAATAACCTTGATTCAACAGATTTATATCTAAACTCTTGAATGCCTTTTGATCTATGGCTAGCTATACCTAAGATTTCAGCACAGATAATAAATAGATACGGAGAAATTGGACATCCTTGTCGGACGGCTCTTTTTACATAAAAAAACTGAGTTGCCCATCCTGTATTTATCACACAACTTGAAATATTTGTGAAAAACAGAGAAACCCATTTTGTGAAAGTAGGACCAAAATTAAAATAATTCAGAGTATTTTGCAGAAAATGCCAACTTATGGTATCAAAAGCTTTTTCAAAGTCTACTGACAATACAATACAAGATAAATCTTCAGATTCTGCTATATCAATGATCTCCAGTAGATTTCTTATATTATCCCCTATGTACCTTCCTTTCATGAAACCGGTTTGATCACTGTGTATAATTTTAGGTAAAACTTTTTTCAGACGAGCAGCAATCGACTTTGTCATAATTTTGTAGTCTACATTCAAAAGCGAGATTGGTCGCCAGTTTTTTAAATACTTTGTATCTTTGTCTTTTTTTGGAAGCAGGGTTATAATACTCTGCTTTTGTGAGACTGACATCTCTGACACATCAAAAGAATAATTAAAGGATTCAATCACTAAATCATTTATATCATTCCAAAATATTTTATAAAATTCTATAGGAAGGCCATCAGTTCCTGGTGTTTTACCATTTTGAAATGTTTTTATTACTTGAGTACATTCTTCTTTGGTGAGATATCCCTCACAAAGATTTTTTTCATCCTCATTTAGTTTCGGAATATCTGGGTCCTCAGGATAAAATTCTTTTTTCAGTTCCTCTGAATTGTCTAAATCTTGTTCTGAATATAGTTTTTGATAAAATTGTTTTTCCTCTGAAAGTATTTCTTTAAAATCTGAAATTTCCTCCCCTTTCTCATTTACTAAAATCTGAATAGATTTATTTAAATAGTTTCTTTTCTCTAAGTTAAAGAAATACTTAGTATTTTTTTCTGCATCTTTCAACCATCTAGCCTTAGCTCTAATAACTGCTCCTTCGGTTCTTTTCTCATAAATTTCCTTTAACTCATTTTTTAAAATCGCTAATCGATTTTCAACCTCAGTGTTTGACTCTATATTGTCAGTAAGTTCTTCCAAATAGTTTATTTCCCTTTCTATATTTATTTTGTTTTGTAAATTATCTTTATTTTTCTTGGATGAATATTTTATAGTGAAACCTCTAATGTCACACTTGATCATCTCCCATGTTAAAGAAGGATTTAAACATTCTGATTTATATTGTTCTTTTTTTTCATTTATTAACTTTTTAATTTGTTCGATATATTTTGAGTCTAAAAGAAAGGACGTATTTAATTTAAAGAATCCTTTACCTCTTTTTAATGCATTTTTTTCAATAACCAAAGATATTAATGAATGATCACTTTTAAAGCCATGTGTAATGCTAACTTCCTTTGTAACATTAATCAAGCCCAGGGATATTAAAAAATAATCAAGCCTACACTGAACAACCGGATTTTTTTGGCGCCATGAAAACTTTTGGCTTATGGGATTAAAAATTCGCCAGACATCTACTAAACTATTAGAGTCCATAAAACTCTTCATCTTTTCCCTATTTTTACAATGAGTGAGTTTCTCATTACCGCCCTTTTTGTCTATTTTTTCCAGGACTAGATTCCAATCTCCTCCGCAAATTAAAGGTTTATCATTGTATTTGTCGATTTGAGTCACAAAATTTTCTATAAGAGACACATTATCACAATTAAGACCATAATAATTGGCTATAATAATATTCTCATTATTAATTTTTAATTCACATATTATATATCTTCCATCTGAATCTATTACTACATCTGCAATATCAAATTCAAAGTTATTTTTAAATAGAATTGCAACACCTGCACTTTGTGAATTATAATTACTGACAATAATTTTGTATCCCCAATCTTTTTCTATTTTCTTTTCCATCTCTTTAGTGAAATGTGTTTCTTGTAACAAGTAAACATTAAAATCTTTGTCCTGTAACCAACTGAAAACTTCTCGTCTTTTTTTATTATTAGCCAACCCATTAACATTTAAAGAACCAATTTTTAGGTTAACCATAGCAGAAGGTTTCTGAAAAATTGACTACATGGATATAGTAAAAATAGAACAAAACATGTATAATGGAAACAAGATTCAACACAAACTATCTTGACATTTAAACATTGAACATACAACATACAAGTACTTAACATTTGCAATAACAAAGCTATTTGGACTGTACAGGCTGTATATTTGTGATAAAAACTTCATTTTCTTATATATATATAACCTATTGAGTGCATTTTACATGTGCACAAGTGTTTCAGGGCAATATATTTATTACGTGTATAGCCACTTACACTCGTATTCTATCTAACTGAACATTAAAATCCCATACCAAACATCATTGTACTGTTACATGTATGTGCTATATATTAGCAACTATTCTAATCGCAGAAGCTTAAAATAAACCCTAACTGTGAAATGAGGACACAGATTGGTGACACTTACATATGTACCTGACTGACATGTATGTCTTACTGTCACAGTAGCTTAAAATAACACTAACTGGAAAAATGATGTCACAGACTGATGACCCTTACTTGTCTGACATGTACATCTTACTGTCACAGAAGCGTAACAAACACTAACTTTGAAAATGATGTCACAGAAGCTTAAAAAAAATGAGGTCAGAGACTGGCGACACATACCTGACTGACATGTACATCTAACTATCACAAAGGCTTAAAATAAACACTAACTGGAAAGATGAGGTCACAGACTTGTGACACTTATTTGACTGACATGTACATCTAACCATCACTGAAGCTTAAAATAAACACTGACTGCAAAAAATGAGGTCACAGATTTGTGACACTTATTTGACTTATATGTACATCTTACTATCATATCATATCATTTAGTGCTTTAGGAGAAGAGGTGGATACATTGAAGTTACGAAAAGACAGATGGACAAACGAACAAAACTTATTTAATATATAACCCCTGGATCTATAAAATGTTTTTACAGTAAAGTTTCACTCCTAAAGTAAAAAATTAATGAACTACATCTTAAAATTAAGCATTAAATGTCAGAAATAAATTTAAATGTAACATCTGAATACTTAAATGCATACAGTAGTTAACACGGAATACTTAAATGCATACAGTAGTTAACACGAAGGAAGAAACCATCTATCATTTTACAACTGAAATCATTTTAAGAGCAACTCTCGAATATTATAAATTGTATAAAATCATGTAAAAATATTTCAGCATTAACTCTGAATAATAACAAAACGAAACTGTTTACTTTGCAATTCGCATTTCAATATTTTAAAATTTTTATGTGTGAATAATATATAGCTTGTAGATGCGATTAACAAAGACTAAATAAATTGCCTTACAGAACATATATATTGTAAACTTACCATTCATACAGGTTTGGTTGTGACTATCCGCGTAAAGTTCTGTACCATTACACAGGTAGGTAGTACATGTTCCATTAAATTCAAAGAAACCAGTCTTACACAGACACTGGTATCCCTTACTGTTGGAAATACATACAGAATGAGGATCAGAACACTGTTCGGGATGACCATCAACTGTACAATCATTACCAGGCGCTATCTCTACAAAAATGATTGAATAGCAAATTTTTTTTGATGTTTCTCAACAACCGAATTGCTACATTCTGAGAAAGTACATATTTATTATTTCACACACTGTAAGTAATTTTGCAATCAAATAGCCTGCACGTATTAATTGAGAACCACAGAACAATCGAGTAAGACTAAAAACACTGTTCTCATAGATGGCCCACCTGAATAAATTCGTTTAATTGGTTGTTGATGATTGTATGTAAGTGTGTAGGTAATTGGAAGGTCAATCAACCAAAAGAAATTACAAATTTTAACCATGTATGTTGGGAGTTGATATCATCAACCATAATTCTTAAAGGGGATCATAAATGCATAAATCTACCCAAAGTTAAGTAGAAATTAGCCCTTTACAGGATTTTTTATTGATTTTTTTGTCAAATTTTCTTTTTATAGTAACGGTGGGAGCCATGTTTGATATCGGTTGGGGTCATCAACCATAATTCTTAAAAGGGTTCACAAAATGTATTCTTTAGCAAAAGTTTGGTAGCAATTGGCCCTTTACATGATTTTTCCAAATTGTTTAATTGTATTTTTGTTGATTTTACCCTGTGTTCTATTTTCAGTAACAGCGGCCATGTTGGTTGGTCGGTGGGAACATCCAATATAATTGTGAAACTAGACACCCTAAGGATGATTGTGGCCAAGTTTAGTTCCAATTGGCACAGTGGTTTCAGAGGAGAAGATTTTTTAAAAAGTTGACGAACGACGGACGCCAAGTGATGGCAATAGCTCACATGGTCCTTTGGGGTGGGTGAACTAATAAAAAAGTGCGGAAATAAATTGTTGACAGACGATCAGACCAGTGATTATTATAGGACTCCTGCATCTCATGCATGGTTCTAAAATCAACTTCTCTATCTCATTATTATAAAAGAATGTAGTTTACCGCGTTAATGAATTGTCAATTTCTTTAATATTTTTATTATTAAGTTATTGACGTCATATTTCTGTTAACCTGTTATACTGTTAACTTACTCGAATTAAAATTAGTACAATGCCTTATTTATTAAATCAATCAACACTGTAACGGAGAGAAACTAAACTTAATTCATGTTCAATGCAATTGGTTCTGTCATTATTATAAATCGTCAGTATTGTGACTGAATATTGTAGTAAAGATACGAATAAGCATTAACTCGGCCTTGATATTTTGTCTTTGTTTCAACTAACTAAAGGTTAATATGGGACTGGATCACCCGTCTGGTTTCTAGACTGCCAAGTAACGGGAAATTGAAAAATACTCTCAATATTAAACGATTTTTCTTGCCATTTGTAGTTTCTTAGATGAAGATTTTTGAAGGTATTTCCCATACGGTCCAATGTTAAACTATGTTCATCGGTAGCGCCATCTTGTATTTGGAACAGTACAAAAAATCAACTTTGTAGAAAAACTATCTATGGAACTTTTCTTTGAAGAAACATTTTATCGACATCTATGCTTTCTGTGAAGATCTTTTAAGGTATTTCCCTTACGGTCTAATGCCAAACTATATTCCTCGCGGGTGGTTATCTTGAAATTGGAACAACTATGTTCCTCGGTGATGGTCATCTTGGATTTGCAACATCATCAAAAATATTAACTTTGTAGTCTGTCTTAGGAACATTTCTGGAAAAAACATTTTCATCAATATCTGTGCTTCTGAGAGGATCTTTGAATGTATTTCCCATATGGTCCCATTAAGAAATATTTCCAATGACATCGCTGCTTCCCAGAGCCCTTTGGAGGTCTTTAACATTTGGTTCAATATTAAACTGTGTTCATCTCGGATTTGGAACAGTGCAAAAATATCAACAAGAGGAACATTTCTGCAAAGTAAATTTTTTGATTGACATCCGTGATTTCTTATTTTGAGAAGAGGGTCTTTGAATGTATTTCCCAATTCTATGTTAAACTATGTTTTCCATGGTGGCCATGTTTGATCTCGGCTTGGGGGAAAAGATCGACTTCGTTGAGGACTATCCAAAGGACATTTCTATAAAGAAACATTTTCATAGACATCTATAATTTCTGAGAAGAAGACCTTTACATGTATTTCTCATAGGGTTGTTTGATGAACTATGTGGTGGCCATCTGGGATTTCGGATCAGCAAAAAAAATACCATAGCCTCTGTAAATTCCCATCTGAAGAGAGGAGAAAGTATGATAAGGACCTTTTCTACCCCTATATTTGTCAAACTTCCAAGTAATGCGATTGATTAGTTACTTAGTTGAAAGCCAATATAAAGCTTGACTTCTTCAGGAAAAGATAGGCTTTATTTGATATTTGATGCAATAATCAAGATTTCTGGGCTTAAAGTCAGCCTTTTTAGGCGAAAGTGCAAAAAAGCCAGAAAATGGCCATTTTTGAAGCAGTTTTGTCGACAATTAAGTACCACAAAATATTTAATGAGAAAATAAAATATATTATGTATTAATCTTTTACGTATTTTGTTGGTACTCGCGCTGGTTATATTTATTTTTCTCGAAAACTAGTACAAAATTGTCTAAAATTGACAATATTGGTTAAAAAGGCTTAATTGTGACACGTTTATGACATCATTGACGTAATTAGCCAATTTATATCAATTTGCTCATAACATATACTGTACTATAATTTAGCTAGATCTTTAACCGATTTAAAATTTTCATGTAACGGAGCAATTTTAACTGTTCTGATACCTCCTTCTTCTGGCAAGCATCATTTTTAGTTACATCTATGGTTTTTGAGAAGAAGACTTGGTACATTGTATGTATTTTCCATAGAATCCAGTGTTATACTATGTTCATCTGTGGCGGCCGTCTTGTATTTCAGATCGGTAAAAAATCTTTATAGGGGACCTCCCAAGGGACATTTCTACAAAACAAATCATTGAATTCTGTGGTCTCTGAGAGAACTTTGAATGTATTTCCAATAAAGTTCAATGTTAAAATAGCTTCATCGGTACATGTGTAGCTGCTATCTCGGATTTAATTTCTGTTGACATATGTGGCATATCAGAAGACCTTTGAAGGCATTTCCCGTAGAGTCCAATTATAAACTATATTCTTTGATATCATCTTGGATTTTGGATCGATAAAAAAAACTTTGTAGAGGGCAATCTATGAAACATTCTTATATATTTAAGTTATAGTTTAACCGGTCGTATGGTTTCTGATGAGAAGAACTTTGATGCAACCAGAATACATTATTGGTCCTTGTAGCTGATTTCGATCAGCACGAAAAACAAAAAATTTGCAGAGCCTAGAAATCTCTCCAAGAAAAATTATTACCACGTTTACGTTCAATCTGTCGCGTTGTTTCAGAGAATACTAGCGCCGAGGGACGATGGACGACCACGACGACGAAGAGGAAGGGTGCCAAGGGATGTCCGAAAGATAATACGAGTGATAAAATCATAAGAATAAGTGAAAGTAACTTTAATCATCACAAGCAAACTGCTTCCATTACTCAATAAAAGTGGAAATCGTGACAATCAGGTTCACCAATCCCAATAAATCTTCACCGTCAAGGGTTTCTGAGTTCACTTCGTTCCCACAGTCTTGACAAATTACAAAATCAAACTGGTGGTTTTTCCTTAGCTTTGTCATTTGTTTTGTGGGTTACCTTCCGTCAATATTGACCACTGAAATTGTCTAATGCGGGGAATTATTCCGTATGATGTATGTACACTTTGTAATATGTATGTCGGATTTTATACAAACGAATTTACAGACAATTGAAAAAACCCTTGTTTACAGTTCTATTTAAAAGCTTGTTAGGGAAGGTTTAGAAGAGCGAAATTGATTCTAAAATGTTTTGTTGTAAGTTTGAGACAATTTCATTGCTGAATTTTAATTGCTTTAATCTATTATAGATTGTTGAAGTATTCCTGGCCCCGGGAAGATGATCCTAACCAAAAAATCTATTCATCAAATTAAGTCGAATAACTCTTTAATGACAAGAGCGAAAACCACTAAAATTATCAATACCGTATCCCAAATTTCAAAAGGATTCATCAAAGCCTACTGAAGTAATCATGGGACGACCATTTTTGTTTTATTTTACAACGATTCAAGAGAATGACAGAAATGAAAATCCATAAAATCAAACGAGATTTAACTTTTTTCAATCCCAACAATACATAAAAAGTTCAAGAGACCTGGTGAAATAAATTTTTGGCGCGACATATTAGCTTACGAACGGACAAAGGTATACCATAACTATTTCAAAACATTACAGTTTATATCAGGAAAACCGGAAGAAAACATATACAAAAGATGATCAAATACTCAGAAAATATATAGTATAAAAGGAATCAGTAGAGGCAAAACATTTCAATTCTGACGGTTACATTGTTAGAAATTTTTATTATGTGGAAATTAACCATATTAAAGATTGTAAATGTGTAGTAATTAACGATAGTAAAGATTGTAAATGTGTTGTAATTAACCAACTCATCATAGCTGCGTGTACTTCAACAGTTTAGAATAATTGTATAGAATGACCGAAAACGATACAGCCAAAAAATACTATTACAATATCGAAAGTAATATGCGTATGCTTCAAGCGCTACAATAGATATTTCTTTTTTTATTTCACTTCCCTAAATCTTTTTAAATTACCGATATTCATTTCTGAATTTAAATTCTTTCACGTGTATTTGCATTTAGTTATAGGTAAAAGCATCCTCGGTATTATATAATATTATTAATTAATAATTTCCGTATTGGCTGAGTTATTTGTCCGAGGCTTGCTGTATTGGCCTGAGGCGAAGTCGAAGGCCAATGCAGTCGGCCGAGGACCAATAACTCAACCAATACGCAAATTGTTAATTAATGATATCTTTATTAATTAACTTTCTTCGCAATCAAATTTTTCATTTATATCTGAATTATTTGTCACATTCAAACATGTACATGTTATAACACAATGTGTTTCCTGCTGTACCAGGAAAGTTATGAAAGTATACTTTTTGAAAGAAGTTAGAAAATTCATTTATTTTATGATTTTGCTTAATGAGATTATTAAAATGAATGGTCACAAGTGGGACGAAAAACCAATTATTGAAAAATTATAGGTAGGTTTATTGGCTTTCTCAAACGATTTAACGTCTGTGTTTTCTATATATACATGATATATGCAGAGTTTCCCGGATGTCGGCCAATACAGAAAAAAACTCGGCCAATACAGCCGGAAGTTCTGTATTGGCCGACTTTTTCTGTATTGGCCTTGTTTGATAATCTGTATATTACGGACAGATTAAGTGTTATTTAAGCCAATAACACGTTAGTTAATTAATAAGGTAGAATACTGCACGCTAACTTTTGGTTACTTTCTACAGGAAATATTTTGTTGCTATACAATAATCATTATTATAATAATAGACAAAAACCAGTACTATATTTCAATTTTAGTCCGCTACTGTAAGCGTGTGTTCACAATAGCAGCTTCCTACATAGATGGTTATTACAGCCACAAAAGATCAAATTAATGTCAAATTCAAATCAATATGCTATTATTTCGGAAATTTCACGAATTGATCTATCATTATAGATTTGTGCGCATCAAAGATTATTACGGGTATATTTCATGTATCGTAATCATTGTGCATTCTTTCTGGCTTGTTATTGCACTCTTACCGGCTTTACACACAAGGCAATATAGATGAGAACATTCTTACTCTCGGGAGCTACTGATGTCGCCACACGAGTTAATTTCGTATTGTCCAAGCTTCAGTTTTTTAGATTTGAGTCTCTGTTTGCTTCTTTGCTTGTTTTTGATGATTTGTTGACAGTGATCTTATCCAGTCCTCTGACTGAACTTCGATAATCTCATTCAACAAAGTAAGCTAAACATTTCAAATGGACCTTGCACTTCCTTATTGTTGTTTTAAATAGCGTTTAAGGGTTATAATAAACACCTCAAAAGTGAACCATACAGCTTCGTTGTGATTATTTGATCATGGGAGCCATTTCATTATCTTGTGTGAGTCATCTGTTCTCGCTGGATTTAATTCTTCTAAACCGATTGAATCAATATTTTGTCAAGAAAATTCTGGAGAGATCTTTATGAAATACTGATTTTCATAGTGATTTAACATTCAAATTGCTGTCACTTGCTGACATAGCCTTGGGATTGGTGGGGAATATAAAATAAACTTTGACAGAGGTCAGATGCCTATAGACACATATTAGCAACTACAGCAGAAGGAGGAGGGTCCACTTCATCATTTTCAAGAAAAAAATAAAAATATGTCAAGAATTTACCTATTAATTTTGTAAGCTCAGATTACAAATCCGGCTTTAAAATCTATTTTGACAGGTATGTGACAGTTCCTACCAAGGAAACAATAACCTTGAAAGATCACGAAGTTCATAATTTTCCAAAATTTAGAATTTTTACCCTTAAAATTGGCTGCTGTTTCTTCTTTTTATACAAAGCACCATAGATAACCACAGAAATAAAGGCCTTTGTCTACCTGTAAAATATCTTAAAATCACAATTATTGCCTGTTACGTTAATTTTTTTTTTCTCGAAATTTGCATTTTCTTTGCTCGTTTTTGT
>JAOXYJ010130909.1:0-11045 GCA_028566555.1 Lithophaga nigra
ATTTGTCTGGATTTTCTTTCTGTTTCTTATTATTATATAATTGTTTATATAGAAATATCATTAGCAAATGAGTCGATTTTTGCTCCTTTTCTGGTGGAAATTTACTCTCTTCTTAGATCTAGTGGAAGCACTGCAGCAGCTATTTCTAATATTCAAGGCTAGCAGTGGATGGTATCCCTGAACAGAGTACTAGACCTTTTCTTTGGATTTAATTCAATTTTTTTTACACTTTCTTTATTTCCAACTTGCCAGATGCTGGTTGCATAAGTGAGTACAGATCCAACAAGGCTTTGATAAATTTGTACCATCACACTGGTTGGAATAACAGCTATGCCTTCAAGTTCTCAAAATGCCTAAAGATCTTTCAGCTTTTTTCTCTATATTATTTATATGATGACTAAATTTTAGTTATTCATCAAGAGTCACTCCTAAAATCTTTGGTGTGGGATTATAGTTTAATGATTTACCATTTAAATACCAGTTGTAAATTTGAAGCTGAAGTTTTGCTCCTTGAAAAAAAACTGTGTATTCTGTTTTATTAGCTCTCGGGTTAATTCTTCAGATTGAACTCTGTTTTTGTAGCAGTTCAAGATCTTCCTGTGTTTTAGTAACAAGTTGGTTGACGTCATTTCCTGTTCTTCAAATGGTGCCATCATCTGAAAATTTCACTTTCTCTGCTGTCATATTTGCAAAAATATCTTTAATAGACATTGAATAGAATTGAGAAGGTTACAGACCCTTCTGACAATCCTAGTGCTGTTTGGAACCAATTTCCCTGAAAGTCATTGATTATACATCCTGCTTTTTTTCTGTGTCTAAAGAAGGTATTTATCCACCTCCACAAATTGCCTTTTACTCCACTATTGAATAGTGTAAACATTAAGTCCTCCCTCCAAACACTGTCATAAGTCTTCTCCATATTAGTAGATACTGCTAAGGTACATTGGCTTTGTTGAATCCATTGAATATTGATTGTGTTTGTGTTAGTAATGCATTGTTGGTACATCTACATTGTCTGGAAGTTTGTTCTCTGTCTAGATTTCCATTTGTTTCAAGATAACCTTCTAACGTACTGGTCACAAACCTTTCCATGAGTTTTCCTACTGTACTATTAAGACTAATTGGTCGATACGAAACGGCTATGTTATAAGTAGTTTTGTTCATTTTTCAGGAATTTAACATTAGCTCTTCTCCACTGTATAGGTAGAATTCCTCGCTGCAAGGACATTTCGTGAGTTCTAGCAACGATGTTATTTAGATTTCTATCTGCATTTGTAAAATGTTTTCTGCTGCTTGATGTGTACAGTTCAACGACGCCATCAAAACTGAACTGCACGCGCTTGTGACGTCCTTATATTTATACGCTGCCGCGCTTCAAATTCATTCGCAAAAATATAGTTCACTTCATTTTTTTTATTTAGAATAGCAATTTGCAGTATTTTGGAATTACGATAAGAAGAATATAGGACTTTTTGGTTTTGGTGCTGAATTTATCACGGTAATGTATCAGGCTCGCTTTTAACGGGTTCGCCTGATACATCACCGTGATCAATACACAAAAAGTCCTTTATTCTATATATATGATTGGAGTTCTGAGATTGTCATTTCATTTTTTTTTAATTGGTCATTTTAGAACCAGATGAGCCTCTAGTTGAAGTCTTGCGTTGGACCTGCATTGATGTAATATACTTCTATTTTCTATTTATAAATACACAAGATGTAATAAAACCAAGGACCATTATATGATTTAGCTCGTTTCTTGCGAGATGTCTTGATACTAGTATACATGCATGTATATATACAATGTCTCTTGATATAAGTGGTGTACTGTTCGAAGCTCAGAAACAGAAAGAAACATTTATACATTTTTGTCCTTTTCTTGCTCAGTACAAATTATAGTTTTTATTGTACATATGTGTTCATCACACAGTAATTGGCCTGTGATTCTCCTAAAAGAAAAGATGCAGTAATATCAGAGGAATTAAGCATAGTCTCCATACTTTCTAGAAATTGTCTTATTTTCGTTAACAAATCCCTGACAGGGTTGTAGTGTTTCCCAGTAATTAGTAAGAATCGAAAAGCTTAGCTTTAGAAAGCGCATAGAGCTTGTTTTTGCAGTTACCTATTTCTTAGAGTCGATTTATTTGTGGACAATTTCGTGATTAAGGAATTGACATAGTGTAAAATTGGCCTGAGGAATAGAATCTTGTTTAAGTTTTCTCTGATGGTTATGATGTATATTCTTTGGGACTAAGTGAGCTTCTACCATCACATGGCGTCAACCGTAAACTTTTCGTTTGCTTATCACATTCCATTCTTCTCCTCTGAAACCACCGAGCTAAATAGAACCAAACGTGACAGGAATTTGAAATTGGTGTATATGATCTTTGAGTGATCCTCTATCTTCTTAACGTTTTGGGTACAGGTCAGAAAATGGCATCTACAGCGGGAAATAATTTAATGTTGGAAACTATGGAAGATATGCATAAAGATATTTTTCCTGGAAATGACCGATACTGTTCGTCTGTGATCATTTACCAAATGTATGTTTTTCATGTCTATCGGAAATGCAGGATATTCATTATCATGGAACACAGGTTAACATTGGACCCTACGGCAAGTGTACATGAAAATCTTCGTGGAAACGACTGAGACAGCTAGAACCGAAACTGTTCTTTAATGATTATTGGATGGTCCTTTACCAAATGTATGTCGTTTTATGCTGATCAGAATTCCAGGATGACCGCCACTGTGGAATACAATTTGATTGGACCCAACGGAAAATGTACTTAAAGATTGCTAGTACACCAAAACTGTTTATGAATCATCATTTGATGATCCTTTACCAACACTGGCCTTGATACCGACTGGAATTCCTGGATGGCCTCCATAATAAAACATAATTTAACATTGACCCTATCGGAGATTCACATAAAAGTTTTCGTTTTGGAAACAACTGAGACATTAAAACTGACAGTTTTTATGTATGATCATTGGAAAATCATTTACCAGGTGTGTATTTTTCATACTAGTTGGAATTCCAGTTGAGCGCCGTTGTAGAACAGTTTAACATTGGTCCTGTACCCTTAGAGATTTAGACAATTAAATCGAAGTAAATGAACATTGAATAGTCCTTTACGACGTTCGTGTTAATCATGCTGTTTGGAATTCCAACATGGTCACTACAGTTCATCAAACTTTAACATTTTATCCTCGGGAAATAAACAAATGGGACAGTTAAACCGAAAACCATTTTAATTTTTCTCATGTTACATTCAGGTGAAGGATACAGGCTCAAATGATCCTCCAGCTGTGTATGGAGTCTTCGTATTTCATACACACTTTTAGGTAAAGGAGACTTTGATGTACTTTTTGCACAAAATTATGTACTAGAAATCTCTCTACATGCTAAAAACCTTTAGTAAATGCAAATCTGCTACTATTGTTTTGTTTTACAATTCATTTTCTTTCTCTATGTAGGCAAAAACTATTTCGCTAACGGATCTATACGAATATATATTTGCAGCAATTAGAAGTGCGAAGGTGACGTATTCCTTGGAAGATTCGAAACAACAAGCAGATAAAATTCCAAACAATCAGAAAGAGCGATGCAAAATCATTAGTTCTGCATGTTCTACCAAAGATGTGGTTGCCAATTATAATTCTGGAACACCTCAAAATTCAGGAGAAAACAGTTTTGACGACAACATGCCAAAGATTCATTGGACTAGTCGAAGGGAAAAGACGAAACAAATTTTAAATAACAATGGCAAAAGAAAAGTCTGTAAATTCGTATCCGATGACGAAAAGATAGATACAAGTGGAAAAGATAAAGTACAGTTAAGACCTGAAAATGTACAGAAAACGGACTCGGATAACGCAGAAAGAAGAAAACAAGACGATAAGTCATATGAACCAACTAATATTTACTCTAAATTATCTTTAGGCGCAGATGTAACTGCAGAGCTGAAGGATAAGCCATATGAACCAACTGATATTTACTCTGAATTACCTTTAGACGCAGATGTAACTGCAGAGCCGAAGGATAAGAATGCAAGCGAATGTAGTACTTTAGAATCTCAAATATTGGATGTGGTAAAAAATATCAGGAAGGTGACAGAAGAATTATACCATGTAAAACAATCATTTTCAGATTGTAGTTTTACTGGAAAAACGCAAAGTCCTTGTAATTGCTCTAACGATATACAAGTAACACCAACTAATTTAACAAACAAAGACCAAGTTGATATACTCACAAAGTTACAGTTATCCGAGAAAGGAAGAGACTCGTCCCACATATCAGCATGTGATATAAATCATTTAGAATCCAAAGCACTTGAACCATGTAACACGACTGTTGATTCCAACGGTAACTTAACGAAGGACATTGACAGTGGCACCTGCAAGGAAAAAGAAATCTACAAACCGAAAGCTTCAGTAATGTCTGATCTGCATTATAAAATGAAACTTAAGATTCCAACATTCCTGGAGGAAATTGTCAATTCAAAGTGCGCGCCAGAAAAGAATGACAAATGTGGAAAAGAGCATCGTACAACAGATGTCCATTTTAAATGTGCTGGAAACTATTCTTCAAATGAAGAACACCGCCAAAGACGTAATGAGAAAGATATTTCCCGAAAATATGATATTAAAGATTTAAAGTACAATGAAAAGGACAGCCGGCGAAGAATAGACGAAAGAGAAAGCTTCATGAAATATCAAAAAAATAACTGCCGAAAACGGGACGAAGAAACCAACCTCCAAAGAAACGATGATTACTACTGTTGGAAGTATGGAGACAAGAACAGCTCACGAAAGTACGATATCAAAGAGAGTTCTCGAAAGTACCGAAAAGAACATCACCGAACGTATCAAGATAAGGATTACCGTGGAGAACAAGAAAGAGATACTTATCGAAGAAATGAAGAGACTGTATGTTACCGAAAGTACAGTGAAAGAGATAACCGTCGCAAGTACGACATGAAGGATAAAACAAAAAGAAAATACGATTTCAAAGCCAAAACGATATCAATATACGACAAAGAAGATAAGGAAAAACCTACGATAGCATTAGGTTCGGCAACAAGCGTTGATTTAAACACAGACGTCCAGAAAAGTGAAATTGAGCACATTTCTGAATGGATATCCCCGGTGAAACATTCAAATTTAAACTCTCCTTCAATATGTGATTCTAAAGACTACTCAGTCGATGAAAGCTCTCCAAAATATGATGTTAAAGAACCTGAAAAATCGAATAGTCATAGAAAGGATGGTGAAGGAGATAACAAATTGCATAGGACTAATGTCGGGACTGCGGGTCGTAGAAAGGAGAAAGTTTCAGAAGATATGTCCCATTCTGAAGCATTAGTACGATTATTATCTGAAGAAAAGCGTCTGTCGATTAAGAAATCAAAACCGACTTCCGGTAACAAAGATAACCCAGAAGGAAATGTGTCGAAAGATATGACAGATGCAAGTTCTGGAAAATTAACAGAAGGAAACACAATTCGTGAGCCAGAGATGACAGTTATAGTGGATGAACATGTTAGTGATGAAGTAATTCATACGAACACACATGTTTTAAGTAGAGAATCGAAACGAAATAATCCTGGAGATAACGAAAACGATATGGTGAAAAACGAAAGAACATCATACTCCGACGAGAAGCAATTGAAATCTATTGAATATGAAGGTGAGATGAAGGCAGTTGTTTTATCTCAAAGTCGGTGTGCTGCTGATAAACAAAACAAAATAATAGTCAGTGGAAATACAGAATTCAGTGTAGAACCAATGTCAGAGCTTACGAATAATACAAATTTCAAGTTAACAGACAACACAAAAAAGCCGTTATTACAAACACCACATTACAATAAAAAGATACCTTTACTAGAAACTCCCAAATTGTACGAATGGACAAATACTACAAAAAAGCCTTTATTGGAAAAACCAAAATTGGAGACATTGATGACATTAACAAATAAAGTTCTAGTAGGAAATAAATGTGACAGCAGTAGAAATAATTGGCAGCGTATAAAACCCATACTGTCATCTAAGCATGAGATTTTAGAGCCATGTGACATCAAATCAGTCGGACCAATGGAAAAATCTACCGATAGTAAAATTAACAAAATTCCGGACACAAAAGATGACGAAACGAGGAAAAAATCAAGTCAGGAGGAAAAAATTAATATGAGTAATATACAAAAAGCCAAACAGGTCAAATTACCGTTACCAGATGAGAGAAAAAGGAAAATAGAGCTTCTTGATTCCATATGTTCTTTCTCAAAAGAAACGAAGTTTCCACGAACAGAAGAAAGTGATTCTCAAGCAATGAATTTACAGTCTTCCAACAGGGATAGTACTTCAAAACGAAATATTATCACCGATTCGAATGATTGCAATGACATATCAACCCGAAACAAGAGAGAATACGAGCCACGAGGAGTTTCAGGTAAGCTAAAAAGAAGTTTAAGTAATGATACCGAGGAACCTAAATGTAAACGTTTTTATCCTAAATACGAAAAATATTCTGACAAAAGGAATGAGGATCGTTCAAATTCTGATAAAATGGATGTATATGATGCATATAATTGTGAAAGAATAACGAATACATTTACACATGCTGAAGGTAGAAATATTCCTTCACTGATGTCTGTTGTTGCGAAACCTTCACATAGCAACAAGTTGGGAGGATTTTGTGTTGAAGGAAGAGAAGGACATGAAAAGTGCTTCAACGCCATAAAAATATACGCATTTGATTGTTTATTGAAATTTTATGAAAAAAATAGACATATTAGTAGAATACCGATTGAAGAGTTTCGATATCAGCTTAAACAACAGTTAAAAAGAAACTTTGACCGATATCTTTATGATGCGAATGATCCAATTTATTCGAATATGGGTCCCCAACCACGATTTGTCTCGGAGGAAGTTATGATTACATCAATAGCAGAAACAATACGACAGCCTCACACGTTTGCAAGTAGGGAGAGATGTTTCCGTGAATTTGATGACATTGTTGGCTATGTAGGATACAGTATTCCTTGTTACTGGTGTGAAGTTGATTTCCGTTATGGACAGTTTTTTCGTGCTTTTCCGGTACTTGATCCGATCGGCTACCGTGATGACACTATGTATTGCCAGTAGAAATGAAATTATGACGTCACATTTTAATATGATCGTACCTTGTTTAACTTTTTACTTGGTATTTTCTTTCTTATATACATTTTTTTTAATTTCCTTCAAGCCATTTTCTGTCCTCAGGGATTTGCTGTTACGGCTATAGATATTATATTTACACTCAGTGCTATGTGTTTGTACATACTGTCAGCTTAATACTTTTTAGTGTTAAGCACTTTTCACACGTTGTTACACTTTATTTGACACATTTCCTAGACTGAACGAATTATTTATATTGAATGTTTTACATAAAAATGAAACAAAATATACATATCAGTATATATGTAGTTATTCTATGTATCAAATGATAATTGTGTTCCGTCCAAGTTCATCTTCATCATAATATACATGCCAAATTTCAGACAGATCATTAATATTGTTACCTGTTATACATGTCATATTTGCCATTTATTTTCTGAAAAGGAGAAACAAATGTCTTTTAATTCTTAGTGTTTACGTAGTTTTTTCTACGGATGTTTTTTGCTTTTTGTGATGAAATTTGAATTGATAATTATGCTGCACAAACGGTAACAGGATGATTGGTTGAAGGTGTTACTGATGCCATATGATCAAGGGTATGCTCAGTAAATGTCTATTTCCGGAAATCAGTCGGATCGAAAAGACGTCATTGAAATGTTTATCTCTGAAATCAAAGCTATGAAAATGGGATTCAGGTTTTATTTTCGGTAGTCATGATAAAAATCTTTACCCAGGTAGTAAGCGACTTGGTTATGGACACAATATAGATGAAGTGCCTGAAAAATTTTGGACACTTCGGAATTTTGTCCACTGGATTCCGTAAAAATTTTGCTGCTTCTTAAATTTTCAAATTATCCGAATTTAATGCAAATTTGTGTTCATTAGTTTGTCTATAGATTGCTGTATTTACCGATGAAAGACACGTAATCATATAAATTTTGCGGTGAGATATCGGTTTGGATACTGTCATATTTGATTAATGATGACGTTGCTTTGGCGTCAGTCAACCGTTTTTAGATTGGGTTGTTGTAGGGTTTATCGTCAATTTCAACAATTGTCAGCTATACCGTGACTATTAGACTTACAGGATGAGAAATACCACCTGGGCGGGTGAATCTCCCGACCTTGGGTAGTGGCTGTTTAACGCACAAAAAATTCTGTTCCTGTGTGAAATAAGAGGACGACCATTTGATTTTCGTGGGGCCGGGGGGGGGGGTGCTTGGAAGATTTTTTAAGTCGAAATTTTGATCCTTATGAAAATAAATGTTTGATCCTCGCACTTATGAAAAAAAAATTACTGTTTTCAATTTCCCTCCATGCGCACTCAGATCATGGCTAATAGCTAATATGGAAATAAATAATTTTTATTCGGCTTTGTCGAAAAAAAAAAAAATTTAACAGCGAAACAGTTGAAAATAAATAATTTGATCCACAAAAATCTTTCAAGCCAATAGAAAACCAGATGGTCGTCCCCTAAGTTCCAGTGGACATATTTTCGGTGAGATAAGTTGCAAAGGTACCTATTTTTCGTAAAATAAGTTCCTGACGGAATAAATGTTATATTGTTTTCATTCCAGCTGAACCTGTTTAACAAGAATTATTTTGGCTGACAGCCGGACACCTTAATGCATATAGTGGGGTAAAGGGTGAACGTACGCTTGTGGTTATGAAATAGCCTGCTGAATTAATCGATGTCCCAGGCCCACTGTTTTTTGTTTTTGATAACGTTAATACATGCAATATTTTGTTAACGTAAAGACGATCATGTGTGCTGTTATGACCATGAGCAAGTAGTTACCGACATCACAAAAAATTGGACAAAGCATATAGGATGTAATCAATGTGAATCTTTTTATTTTATTAAGATTGAGAATCGACTTCAAAGATAAACGTTACAATGACGCATTTTAGGACAGTCCGTACCTCCTGCTTCTTGTGTATGTGTGTGTGTGTGTTGTTTTATTTATATACGTAAATTAAGATATCTGATAAATATCTCATGCAACTCATGTTTAGGATTTGTATTTTTTTAATTTATGTAATTGGGTTTTTGTGTATCACTAAATGATATGTACCCTGGTATGTTCATAATAATGTATCCAAGGCTTCATTTTATACAAATCCTATTTTGGAATCATTTAACAGTTTGGCATTAATCCCCCAGTTTTCACTTATTTAGTAAACGACATATTTTGCCGTAATTGTATAAGAGGTAATTATTCGTAGTAAAACCTACTTTTTCTGTTGTTTCGCCACTTTCTGCAGGTTTTCAGCTTAATCGTGAAGGTCAGTTTCAGAAGTATCTGAATTACCTGGTGAAAACAGTATACAAGTGATTGGTAAATTTCTCATATAAGATGAAGTCAAGCACTACCTAGAGAAATGGCATAAAAATAACCACAGTGGAAAAAGACTTGTGATCTGTACACATATATTTCTAGTAGATAACCGAATCCTTTGCTACCGATTCTATATATAGAATCTTGATTTTTATACATGTATTTTTTATCGTAATGTATGATCGTTATAATTCAGTTCTGATATTGTTGGACTTCATGTATGTGGTTGTTTATAAATTGGTATCTTGTTGAGAGAATAAGTTTGTAATCATCAATGCTAAAACAGATGTACGATCACACAATTCACTTTTCTTTTTACAATCATTACAATGTTGGTTCTACTGCACAAATTACTGATACTATAGCAACTATCAAAACATATTGATTATCATTTTGTACGATTGCAAACTGTTCTGTATTTTCGTATGATTGCTTTTACGTCTAAAACATGTAACAAAAATTTATGCTACCTGAAATATCAAGGAAATAAATAGTACATTTCAAAATCATATTGATTAAAGTTACCAGAAAAACAGCACACTACAAATACAATAAAAGGTCACACTTATCATAATAAAGTTCAGAGTGATAGTCAATTTTTCGAAAAACAACGTTCACATTAGTCAAAGGTATACAGAGCAACAATGTAAATCAGCATAGAATACCATATAACATTAAAAAAAGGAAAAAAGTAAACAATCCACACGAATACAACAAAAATATGCCATATTAGCATCAATTTCACAGAAATCAACCCTAAACAATGAAAATTACATGTACTTTCTTCAAAAACATCAACTATAAACAATGAACCTTCAGCACTCTTGTATCTACAGCATGACAACCTAATAAGATATCAAACGAATTTGTCAGAATTGTATATTCTGCATGATAATGGTGATGGGAAGGATGTATTGGCCAACAGACAGAACAGACAACTACAGAAACAGTCAAAGTACAGTTGTAACAGATATTCAAGTAGACAGGACAATCAATTCATTTTACTAAACCTTTGTATATATTACATAATGATTACCCAACATTTGTTTTAAGCTTAAATGTTCTAAAGTTGGCCTTTGGTGTCATCTATTATAATCATGTATGTTTTGTTGTTTAAAGCTTGAATGTTTCTACAGTTAGCTACAACGGCACATAGACTGACATAAGGCGATCCAGAATTTATGTGCGTTTTGGTCAAGTTTTACTTTTATGATTTAATTAGTTGTAATAGCTTATATGATTAATCAAAACTGATACGGTTCTGATTCTTCATGATAAACTGCAAGCGTATACTGCTACAATAATCTATCATTGATACGGTTCTGATTTTTTATTCCTGCTTCTACATGGTAAACTGCAGGTGTATACTACTACAATGATGTATCATTGATACGGTTCTGATTTTTTATTCCTGCTTCTTCACGATAAACTGCAGGTGCATACTGCTACAACGATCTATCATTGATACGGTTCTGATTTTTTATTCCTGCTTCTACATGATAAACTGCAGGTGTATACTTCTACAATGATCTATCATTGATACGGTTC
>JAOXYJ010131018.1:4148-31103 GCA_028566555.1 Lithophaga nigra
AATCGACAGTACCGAGGTATAAGATTTCAGAAATTTCATTTTTCTCGCCTTTGGAGACGCATTTTCAAGTAGCATATATGCAATTTCAATAGGGTTTTATAGACTGTTTGAACAATATCCAAGATAGAGAAATTATATTTGGCACAAAGCCTGTGCAGTCTGTGTACATACTCTGCGTGAAATTTCAAGGCGCTCGTGCGCTCATTACGCATGCGCCGGTCAATTATTACATCAAAGGTAGGGTTTTTCATTGTTAATCCATGGCTTCAACACATAAAAATGGCATAACTTGATTAGTTGGGCGACTATCACCACCAAAAATGGAAAACAGTGTTAAATTGACAATCTTAATCGATTCCCAAATCGACAGTACCGAGGTATAAGATTTCAGAAATTTCATTTTTCTCGCCTTTGGAGACGCATTTTCAAGTAGCATATGTGCAATTTCAATAGGGTTTTATAGACTGTTTGAACAATATCCAAGATAGAGAAACCATATTTGGCACAAAGCCTGTGCAGTCTGTGTACATACTCTGCGTGAATTTTCAAGGCGCTCGTGGGCGCCGGCCAACTATTATGGTAATCCATGGCTTCAACACATAAAATGGCATAACTTGATTAGTTGTGCAACTATAACCACCAAAAATGGAGAAAATGGTTAAATTGACAATTTTAATCGATTCCCATATCGACAGTGCCGAGGTATAAGATTTCAGAAATTTCATTTTTCTTGCCTTTGGAGACGCATTTTCAGGTATGCAATTTCACTAGGGTTTTATAGACTGTTTCAACAATATCCAAGATAGAGAAATTATATTTGACACTAAACCTGTGCAGTCTGTGCACATGCTCTGCTTGAACTTTCAAAGCGCTCGTGCGCGCATTACGTATACACTGGCCAATTATTACATCAAAGGTAGGGTTATTTATAGTTCAATCTATGGCTTTAACACATGGCTCAATGATTTCGTAAACTTGACTTCAAGGTCCCTTTCTTAGCAAGTGTAAAACCTAGGCCATTCATATTTTGTCTACAGTTGAAAAATTAATCAAATCATATTATAAAAATGTATTTTAATGCTTCTGGTCTTCAATTAGACTTACCCAAGGAGTTGTATAAATCCTTGACTTACCGTAGGACGGGTCACAGTAGTAGAGTACATGCCGAATTAACACATGTCATTTTAGTGACTTTGAAAAATTTACTTTCAGGTTTCTCATTTTAGCCACTTTCACAGAAGTATAATACCTAGGCCATTATTTGATCATATACAAATGCATCTAGGAAATTACACGCCAAATCGGCACATGTCATTAGACATTGACCTCAATTTCATTTTTCAGTGACCTTGAAATATTACTTAAAAGTTTCATTCAAGTATCTAAGGTATAACACCGTAAGCCATTCATATTTGGTCTACAGATGTATGTAGGATAGTACATGTACATGACAAACTGACCTGTAATTTGACCTTGACCTCAATTTCGTGGTTTGTCGACTTAATTGATAAAATTTTGGACAGATCTTTTCATTTAGTCTAATCCAAACTACAGTGTCAGGTCAGTAGGGTTGACCCATCACAAATTAACTTAAAGGGGCCAGTCTGATAACTGGCACCTTACCTCGACCTCAGTTTTATGCTTCAGTGACTTTTGTCATATTTTTGCACCTCAAGTCATTTCTTTGTGAGGGTTCATACTGCTAGGGCCTTTATTTTGTGATGTCGATGTAACTTTTATTTTTTGTCTTCTTTGTCCTTGATTTGTGTATTGTCTCCTTTTTGTGCAATTCCTGTTTTGCCATGTTCTATTGACTTGTTAGTCTCTTGATTATCCCTTGGGCTTGTTGCTTCGGTATTCGTTTGCCGATGTTTCTTTGAAAATTAGATGCCCTTTATTCAATACCTTTGTATTGTAAGTCACATGGTCAACTATTATCATCTGACCTTGAACTCAATTTCATTGTTCAGCGACTTCCAGACATAGCAAGTTGGACTTAAGCATTTTTCAGATAGTGGCATATTGCGTTTTTTCTGACGCACTTTCGAGATAGAAGTTCTCTTGTGATTGGAGACGGAAACAGTATACCGGAAGGAGGGACAAACTAGTTCGAAACTGTTCCCGTTCCCATTCACGCATTTGCTCCTTATGGTATTATCCCTCCATAGGGCACTTTTTGTGTAATAAAAGAATCGTATTGGTATCTCGAAAGTTGTGTATTTGTTGTCACCGCAATCCATTTCTGGTGATTTCTCAAGAAACCAAGCAAACCAAGTACATACTGTCTAAAAATTTATCTCAATATAATCAACAATACACATGCATACATACTAAAATTTTTATTTCAGTATTATCGATATATATATTATAAATAGTAATTATTTATTTGAATTACTGTAACAAACCATAGTCTTCATAAGAAAAAGTCCAGCAATGAATATCTCATAACACAACAAACCAGCCTGTATCACTCACCTGGACCATTATGGCCAAATTTGATCCCAATTAAAAAAGTAGTATGTATGCTCTTTTAGGAAGGTATCTGTGCAATTTTACAAAACTTTCTGAGGGTTATGCCTTTTTATATGATCGACAGTTACTGTTCATGGGAACAGGAGATTAATTTGTGCTCACAAGTGTTTATCAGGCATGCAATGTTCCCGATTTGAAACAGTATGTGTAATAATAAAATTTTTGAAATCTAACCATTGAAATATTTGTTTTGACTAAAATTCATCCAAAAAGCATGGTTGCTAACAAGAATTCCAAAAAATTGCTTGTCTTGGAGAATTTTAGGAATTTTACCAAAATTGGAACCATATTTTTCAATTCTTAGTTTTCAGAATTATGTAAAAATGGCTAAAATATTGGATTATATGCAAAAATTTCAAAAATTGTTAGTCTTGGACATTTTCAGAAAATTTACCAAAGTTGGAACAGGAATAAAATCTTATTGCGCATCTATAGACTATATGCAACTATTCCACATCAAAATTAAATTCCTGAATCCCAATTTTGTTTAAACATTGTTGATATAAGGGCCTAAAGTGAAAATTTAGCCAAAATCATTGATGCAGAAAATATAGGTCAAGGTGACTTAATTCTGGTATGGATGTTGGTTACTACTTAAGATGTAACCACTTACCAATCATCATCTGTCTACGGCATGTAGGTGCTGAGATATGGTGCAAACCAAAAAAGGAGTATGTTCGAGAACTATCAAATTTGGCCCCAAAAATTTAGAACTTTAGATAAATACGAACATTGTGAAATTTTGTAGTCTAATAATGATAAAAACCGAAAACATAAAGGTTTAAGACGTTCTTGCATATTGATAGGAAAAACTGATTACCGAAATCACACTAAAATGTGAAAATTCAATCATTTTGATGAAAAACTGCTAATTTCAGCGTATATTTCTTTGAAGGAAACATAGAGCACACGCGTCGACAACCTTGATATTTATATAACAAACATATTCTGTTATAATGTATCTGAAGTATAAATATTTAGGTTGTCAACGCATGTGCTCTATATTTCCGGATACTGTTTTCCCCTGTAAATGGTCTATTTTTTCAAGAATTTCTCAAAAAACTGCGTACTATCTCTACATTATGACGTCAAAATTACAAATATATGACGTCACATGTCTTTAAGTTTTTACATCTTTATTTATTAAACATTGGATCTTATAAAAATGCATTTCAATGTTTTCTTAAGCAATTTTTAAATTCCATCAAAATGACGGGGCAGAAAATAGGTGTTACCGAATCTACTCCTTTGATCAAAAAAACTAAGTCCAACTAATGGCAAAATACGGAAAAATTGGAATTATTTATTTTTTTTAATAAACTTGGGATACAATAATGAAGTCGTACTGAATATTGTGTCAAAATTTCATTGATATTGAATATGATTTGAGAAAGTTATTGAAGTTCATAAAAACCAAATGTTGAGGACAACGGAATCTATGGTCACTATGTGAGACTAAAAGGGCATTTCATTGTTTTTAGGTACGATATTCTCTTGTTTACAAATGTTTTCTCCAAATATGACAGTGACAAAAAATAAACAGAAGGATAACTTAATAAGGCATATCTACATATACTAAACAAGCTATATATGAAAATCACAAAGTTTCATTATACATTTTTAGGTTGTTCTTTTTAGTAAGCTGTTTGCTAAAAAACAGTGGACAGATGAATATATGAAAATACAGTGACATATATACATGTATACATATGGCTTATGCAACTCTGATGTGCGTGTCCCAAAATGACTCTCTGTCTAAAATAAATATAATTCCTGTACAGTAAATATATTAACTGAAATTTACCTTTCCTGATAAGTGCAAAAAAATCATTCTTTAACAACAATTGCACTCTAAATGAATAATAAAATTCAATGAAGTTAATAAACAAATAGTAACACATTTCACTGTAACATTTACATGATTTTATCTTGTTTATCAATACATGTAACAGTTAACAAAAGCGTTATTATAGATCATTTCAAAGAAGTTGTTTGATTTTTTTATATATTTTTCTACCTTTATTGTACATAACATTTTTTGTCATGAGTTTCCCTTAAAAATATATATACATGTAAGTATTTTGCTGAAGAAGGTAACTTTCTGCCTTTTACCAGTTTTCTCGCATCAACTCATCCTTACAAAATCCATTCTTACAATACGTAACATGTCATCAGAGAAAACATAAATGCAATCTCAACTAAATTCTTCTGGAGTGAAAAATTCTTGTCCATCTTCTCCATACAGTTTTAAGTTTGTTAAGGGGAACGGAAGGCTTGGTGATGAAAAATAATTATGCGACTTTAAACTTTAATTATAAAAAAATGACAAATAAAAAAGGTCAAAATAACTATTACATTTACAAATTACATGTATATCCTTTAATTTTATTTCTATCCATACAAATCTGTTCACACTTAGATTGGGGCATGTTACGTTTGGGCGAAATTGCATTCGTAACCATGTATACGTTTGGGCGAAAAAAAATGTTACTTTTGGGCGAAAGAAAATTTTACTACCTGTCTTCCCCTTACATTGAAATCCAGGTAAATATATGTAAGGTACTTGATTATTGTACATTTACTAGTAGTTGTTGGTTTTTCAGTTCGAATTAGCTGCCTGGAGGTGCACTAACTTTAAATGCATAGCAACAATAAAACAATGATGATAACCAAATAGTGTTATCTGGAAACATGAGCATAACCAGAGAAAAAATGAGAGGCAACTACTAGTACTAATATTTTGCGTCTGAAGTTTTTAATAATGTCTTGCTTCAAATATTGAAACTTGTTCCTGTGTTGTTCTACTATTTTAGCATAACTTTATTCATATGAATAAATATCAGTATGAGATATAACTGGAATAACTTTTTCTCCCAAACGTACATATTTTCTTCGCCTAAACATATACTTTTTTCGCCCAAATGTATTGCTGTTTCGCCCAAATGTAAAACGCCGTTAGATTGTGCGTGCAAACAAAAAATTTTGGTGCAGTGAAGCGCAATAAATATATATAATTTTAGAATAATATTTTATGTACTATGTTGCATTAGTGCCTAACTTAGTGTAAATTACCCTTCTTTTTCAATAAAAAGTTCAAACAAAACCGTAATTAGTGAAAAATAATTTTGAGAATTACAAATGGCAGTGAAATTCACAAAATCATTAATTATTAAATACATACACATTTATCGCCCTTTGTCATATATACCATATTTTTACAGACCCACAATTGGGCAACCTAGTGCGTGGAATTAAATACTACCGTGCTACCTATAAAGCACCTTTGATAACATTTTTATTAAAGTCTCTGACAAGTTTCTTTGGAAGGTTACTGCTTGGCTCCCATGTATTTGATGAATCTGGGTAACCCTCCCATTTAACCAAATATTTTGTAATCCTTCCTTCCTTCTTTTTATTTATAATTTTATCAATAAGGTACAGTTGATCTGTTTTTTCTGAAAAAAAAGAGAAGTTTTGTATGGAATTATTACTATTATCACTATTCGATGTGAATAAATTTCTGTGATTTTCATTCCAATTTTTTTTCTTGAACGTGAATGATTTGTCCATTGTTGGAGACCATTTAGCAACAGTTCTAAAATGAATAACGTATAAAAACACTGTTCTATGATCATGTATACAGACTGTTTTAAGTCTGATCTAGCTTTTTAACTTTTTGTTGAATCATTGTACATTGTATCAAGGTGTATAACCTACATCATGATTGGAGTCTGAGACATACTAAATTAATGAAAATTGCATGTCAATTGCAAGGCACAGTTGTGTATATATCTCTACTCATAGTAGATCCTATAAACACAGGGGCATAAATATTTTGAAAGTGTAAAATACTTACGTGCGAGTATTTACAAAATCTACTACGAGTAGGGATAAACAACAGCTCCTTGCAACTGACATGTTGTGAGGGGTTGTGCACTTTACCACTTTAAATTTTATGGAGTATAAGCTGAGATTTTATTAGTTTTGCAATCAGAAGGGATGGGCATTTTTCATTAATTTAGTATGTCTCAAACACCAATTGTGGCATAGGTTATACACAATGTGTATGTTAATATGTATATTTTTATAGTGTTTTGTGTTTATATTAATAAATGTTTTACTTTATGCTGTGTCTTACTTTGTATTGAATTGCGTGATTTTGATGAAGCCTCTTTCATTTTCCCTTACGGTATATTTGACATGAAAATTATGTTACCAAGCACAAAAAGGGTAATCAATATTACTGTACAAATATACATGTAGTTTAATAGCTTCAATACAAACCTGGTTTTATTGTAGCATCCTGTTCTTTATTTTTATGTGTTGCTAAGGCAAGATAAGTTGCTTCCACCAATTCTAAAAAATTAATAATAAAAAAATTGACAATCTATGGTTCAAAGACAGTGTCTAATATCACTTCAACTTTGTATTAGACTTGTATCCCCTGAAACAAGTGTTAAATGAAATCATCTCCTTAAGTATCAAGTGCTTGTCTGCCAAAGAATTATATGAATATACACTTAAATAACCAATATTTGACCCTGAGGTCAAAGATCAGGGTAGTCTGCAGTCAATACTGGTATGCAAATCACTGACATGCCAAATATCATATACCTAAGTGGAAAAAATAAGTTTTGAAGTGGAAACAATTTGACCAGACACACTGAAACATGGATGAATTCAAGAACCAATTGGCGTTTCTATGTTAATTTCCATATGGGGGTGCCCATATATGAAATAAAATTACATTGAACACCATGTTAATTCTTGTTAAAATAAAAGTATCCGGCTGTAGTGGAAACGTACCGGATTTATTTAAAGCAATGAAAAATACATGGTCCCGTGGCTTTTTTTGCCGAAAAATAAGGCCAAAAAAGGGGTAACCCAAATTGTAAAAACAAATCGGGGGTCCCCCTTTTAATTTCAGAAGTAGGTCACTTCATTAGACGTTTATGCGAAATCTTTTGATCTCAAATATTTTGAAGAAAGAAGGACTCTTGTTTAAAGTCATTTACTATTAAAGCTAATATCGACCAATCAGGAGCGAGTATGACATTTACTTTGACGCTCAATGTTATCTTCATTTCATGGCTGCGCCCAGTGCATTGTCAATAGTACCTTGTAACCGGATGCAAGGACGGCAGATGCATGATTGGACAGTATGCTCACTGTAGGGCTTCCATCATTTTGTAATGGAACCTAAAACATGTAAATATTATGCAATCGGTTATTTTATCTGAAATAGCCCCCTATTGTGATAGTGTTTGGAATGACGGCAACTCCGATGATAAACTCAGGTACATGTACATGTATATGCAATCAGTCTGATACTTAATGTGCCAAAACCAGACAGTTTACCGAGATACTACCAAGTGCATGTACATTTATTATGTAAACATCTTGCCAAAGAACTTATACATGATTGAGATAAAATCGTAACCATTTCTTACCTCATTAGTTTGACAAAGGCAATGCCAGACAGCAGGACAAAAAAAATGTGAAAATTTATATAAATGCACCATATATAAATATGTCTTTCACAAAAATAAGTTGTTCCAAATCGACTTGATAATTTTAATTGTGATTGCAGTGAGTGTGCAGCATGTTTATGCATTGTATTAAACTTGAATTTTTTTTAGACGAAGATTTATGCAATTTTTTCCCATATGATAAAAGATGCCATTGCATTTCACATTGCGGAATACATGAAATCCATCACAGTTTTTGCATTAGAAAAAGTTTGTATGAATAGCCATTTGGCTAAACGTACAAAAATTTTGTATGGGGAATCACTTCATTAGAAAAAATCTTTTTAATTGTAATACACCACTAATCCTCAAAATGCAAAATGTCTTCCTCAACAAAAGAGATAAAAGGGATACAAACCTAATGGAATATCTGGCTGATTTGTTTCATCTTCTGCCTGTAACTCTATACCCTCATGAATGAATTCTGTAAAGAAACCACGGAAAATTGTTATCTTATGTTTCAGAACCTCTAAAATAATTTGAGTACTGTCTGATAAAAGTTTACCATATACCATACCGGTATACAAAATTAAATCATAATGAGAAAAGTCGGATTAAAGGTAGAAGAGCTTTTTTAACATTGTTGGTTTCCACGATTTTTTATATACACTTTCAATTCTCTTAACTAGTTGGTTACTATTTAAGAAAAAAAATTAAAACTAGAATGTTTCATTTTGTATATACAGTGAAACCTGTCTAAACCGAACCCTGACAAAACCGAAAACCTGTCTAAACCAAACACATTTTGAGGTCCCTTTGTAACAATATCTATATATTTTTATCTGTGTAAACCGAACACTTGTCTAAACCGAACAAAATCTTCAGTCCCATAGGAGTTCGGTTTAGACAGGTTTCACTGTATGTTCAAGACCATACACGTACGGTCCGAAACATAGATATTTTTTCAAAATATTCACACGTACGGTCTGGGTAGACTGATATAAGTATATTAATCAAAAAGATTCAGATTTTAGTCCTTCAAATTATAATTAATTTATGAATAACTTTCTTGAAAAGATTAGAAAGATAGAAATTTATTCAAATAATTAAAATGAAGATATTTCATTCAATATATTTTATTTCATCTACTGGCTGATCCGGTATTTTTTGCACCAATATATTTTTTTTTATAATTTTATTAAGTTTTATTTTTAATATTGGGATTTTTCATGACTACTGCACTGAAGGGATTATTGTTGCAGTGCCAAAAAGTGGTGGTATGAATAATATCAAATGTCGGATTTTGGTTTAAACTTTGATACTTCAGATATGTTCATAAATTTTTTCTATATGTCTTATCAAG
Organism: Lithophaga nigra; assembly: GCA_028566555.1. Classification (NCBI taxonomy): domain Eukaryota; kingdom Metazoa; phylum Mollusca; class Bivalvia; order Mytilida; family Mytilidae; genus Lithophaga; species Lithophaga nigra. The sequence goes on from JAOXYJ010131018.1 coordinate 13,512, forward strand.
GACGTCCCTGGTCTTATACACAAAATATCTAGTTAAATTTATTGTATGCTAGTGTATGTAATTTATTGATGTAGACATGTAGTTGATATTTAATCTAAATAAAACCATCTATTTATCTACATGTATCTATCTATCTAAATAAGGCTGCTTGGAAATTATATAAATTATATTAATTAATATACCATATATACTTGTATGGTTTTTCTGTTCTTTGTATAATTATCATGTCTAGCTGTAATTGCTACAGCAATGTCTTTGTGCAATAAAGATGATTCATTCATCCAATATCACATTCTTGTATATTTATACTAAAATGTATTTTTTTATGATTTGTTCATCTGTCTTTTTTGGCTTAAAATATTCATGCAATATCCAGTTTAATTTAACTGATGCCCAACACTGCTAAGTATTATTATTATTAGTAGTATATTTTTCAAACTTTTCTTGAATTTCATTTTGAAATTTTTTTCAAATAAAGCTATATTTTTTACAATAATTACACATTTAGTTCACTTGTAATAAAAAATAGTATGTAGTCAACATTCACATAGCACCCCTTCATAACCACTATAACAACAATATCTGATTATATGATTTTAAAAATGTTCGCACTCGGGGAACACACCAGTCTTTAACAATCATAGCTATTTAGATATTTAATTAAACCTACTAGAATAAAGTAAAATAAAGCAATTAATTACTGCATTTATGCGTCAATAACAATTTTAGTCTAGTCAAAATAAGATTTGACCTCAAACTAATTGCAACAAAAGATATTTTAGGTCTGTTCAACAGCATTATGTTCCAAATAAAGACAGACAAAAATCTACAAAAATCTATTGGGTGGATTTATCAAAATATGGATTATAAAAATCTTATGGAAATTTTCATTGAAAAAGGGAAATAACTCTGTCAAAATCATGCATTTCTGTCAGCTTTCAGCTAAACGGAGGTATACTTCTTTACACGGCATGAAAGTATGATTCTGAGATGGGTTTATTTGCTCAAATACAGCCGTTAGAATTTTGTAGATTTTTTTCTGTGTTTATTTGTGACATAATGCTATAGATTCAAACTCTCAAACCCTTTGTTGCAATTAGTTTGAGGTTAGAGTCAAATTTGAGCTAGATTGACTGGACTATTTGGGCTTCGTCTAACAACAACTAATAATTTAATGGTTCAAATATCGGCTTTGTATCATTTTGCCTTTACTGAAGCACATGTAAGCATGTGTGTTTCTGAACCATATGAATTGCACAGACATTTAGATACATATATGTCAAGTGGTTACTGAGATACAGATTACCCAAGAAAGTTAGAACAATGTTGGCAGTTTGTTCAAAGTTCTGGCAGCAAGACGAGTTTGTATAGTTTTGAAATTCTGGTAACATAGTTTTAATTTAGTCTTTCATGGTAAGTCAAATAATCATAAAGTTTCATTGAGATATGTCAAGCGGTTGCTGACATACAGCTTATCGAAGAAAGTCAACAGTTTGAGGCCAAATGCATGCCCAAGATCACCATTCCTATACCTCCTTTCTGTTGGAAGACCGAGTTAATACAAAGCTTTAAATAATTGCCAAGTGATTCGGTGACTTGATACAAGTACATGTATTAAAAAAAGTAAACTCTAAGTAAAATATACAAACCCAACTGACTTTCTGTTGTAGAAGATGACAGCTCTCTTATAATTCTTTCTGCAGATATTTCTATGAAACAATATATTTTTTTATTAAAACTAAGAGACACACCTGAGCCCGTATCGCTCACTTGGCCTATACTAGAAATGTTTGGTTTCAAGTGACCATGTAGTTTCCACATGGTCCAATGTATGGTCCATACTGGCAGCCATCATGGATGGGGCATGGACCTCTGCAACACAAATTTTGAAAGGGGACCATATAAAGTCCAATGTTAAACTATGGTCCCTGCTGGTGGCCATCTTGGGTGAGGCAATGTACCTGGCCCACACAATTTTTAAAGGGGGCCACCAAAGGAATATTGTTAACTTTCAGAGGATAAGATTTTTGAATATCTTGCCATAGGGTCCTATGTTAAACTAAAGTCCTACTGGCAGCCATCTTGGATGAGGTATGGACCTGGGTGACACAATTTTTAAAGGGCCACCCAAGGATTATTAAGACCAAGTTTGGTTTCAATTGGCCCAGTAGTTTCAGAAGAGAAAATTTTTAAATATTATTCCATAGGGTCCAATGTTAAACTAACATGCCACTGGCGGCCATCTTGAATGAGGTACGGAACTGGCTGACACAATTTTTAAAGGAGGCCATCTAAGGACTATTGTGACTAAGTTTGGTTTTAACTGGCCAGTGGTTTCAGAGGAGCAGATATTTGAATGAAAAGTTTACGAAAAACGGACGATGGATGCAATGTGATGGAAAAAGCTCACCCTAGCAGAGTCCGGTGAGTTAAAAAAAAACATGTAACGAAACTGCAAATAATTTTAATATAAGTAAGTTTGTCAACAATCATGCAGTCTATTATCAGTCTAAATGAAATTCTAAATAAAGAAATAAAAATAGAAATAGATCTACATTTATAACATCAGGCTTTTTCAAGAATAAAAGGTCTTTACCGGAGTCATGATTGAAGAGTGAAAAACTTGTCTCTCCACAAGTGGAGCATAACTGAAAACAGCCATTTATGGAAGAAACAATCTTCTTATACTGTACATGTACTTACATACTAAATGGATTCATGCATGTCACAATGTTTAACAATTTTTTGTCATTATAATGCAAAATCTAGTCATTACTAGCTATGATGACATATTCAGAAATTTCAAAATCGGATGGTCTGTTCAACTTTCATGTAAGACATTAATCAATAAAACAAACCTTGAAGACTTTGTCCAGCAGATATTTCAGTCTGTGCACTATTTCCCTCCTTGGAGGAGTCTATATAAAAAAAAACATTTTGAAACAATCTAGCTGTTGTTTATAATAGAAAAACATGATTAGATGTGAATAATGCACTGGTTTTGGTATATTGTAATGTCAGATTCAAAATGAAATATATATATACAGTCAAACCTGCCTTTGCGGTCACCTTTATTAAACAAAAACCTGGTTTAAAAAGCCACATTTTTATTTCCCATTCCTGATTTATTCAGCTAAACAGAACCTTAATTTAGCAGCCACCTGCCTTATGTGGCCAATTTTATCTCTTCCCTTGAGTGACCCCATAAAACAGGTTCCACTGTATATGTATATATATATACATGTATATATATAATGCTTTTATCTTTTAAGACTAAGTATGATTATAATATGCACATCTTCAGTGTAGGTATTAATTGTCTACAAAATATAAAAAGTCTTACTGAAAAACAGCAGGAGGAGTTGGCCAGACAAATCCTATATGTTATTAGTAAAGTCTGTCTATGTATACGGTACATTAATTTGTATAAAAATGGTAAAAAATCAAAATCTATATTATATGAACATCTTCAATGCAGGTACTAATTGTCTAAAAAATATTAAAGTTCTATCTTAAAAACAGCAGGAGTTAGCCAGATTAAGTATGCATACTAAGTGTGACAGACAGACAAACATTCAGGGGTAAAACAGTATGCCTTCCAACTGGTAGTCGTGGGGGCATAAAAACAATACCTGAAGTGCTTGTTTCATTTTCAACATTTTTTTCTGCTGTTCCCTGTGGCTCCTTAGATTCTGAAAAACATGTAGACATAGCAGCAATAAATATTTGCATGAAACTATGTACAGGTACAAATGTACATTAACCTCTGATCTAGTATTCTTTAACATATGAAAATTAACAAAAACATGAATTGATTTTATGAAACAGAGACTGTCTTTCACTTGGCATGGGTATCTAGCATTGTGTAAAAGTTTCATAAAGATTGGACCATCAACATTCGAGATATTTTGTTGAGGGTCCAGTCACGCACACGCACACGGGACACCGAGGTAACTCCATTAGTCCCCCACTTCGTACAGGCGAACTAAAAATTAATAATTCACAAAGTATTATGGAAATTACTGGAAGTGATTTTGAGTAATTGTGTAAATTGTTTACAATGGACTGACAAAGGAACAACATTATACCATAATACTTCCCATCTATAAAGATAGGCATATAAAATTTGGAATGCAAACATGTTGAAATTAATATCCTCGTTCCATCTATATATTTTGTACATTTATTTTATCAGATCCATTGAACAATTTAAATTATCAAATTATACAAAACTAAAGGAAAAAAAGATGAATTCTAATATGACATCCTTATATCGTCAACCAATATAATACTCAACAACACTATACTTCACAGTTGTGCATTGGGACACAACGTCACAAAAGATTTCAGGATGTCATAATACTAATGTCAGGTTTTTGAAGGACAGAATGTGACAAAACTAGCTAAATAATTTATATGAACACACTGGTTAAAACGTTTACCTTGTTTACTTATACTTGGTACAGGATCTTTCGCAGGTGTTGACCTAAGAAAAGAAAGTATGAGGAGTAACTTTTATACTCATATATTCACAGACTAGTTAAAATGATTTCAATTTGAAAGAAAAAAATATTTATGATAGAAATTGGTTGCTATTTAAATTAAAGTGTCACGGCTTCACAGGAATGTGCAAGATGCCCAATCGGCTTTGAAAAGTTTTAAAGAAATATGGTCATAAGACAAAAGAAATATGGAATGGTCCAAGGAATTATAGAATAAAATTTACCTTGAATAACAAAACATGCCATAAAAAAGACTTTAATACAGAATAAATTTATCAAGATCAATGAATGTCTGGATCTGCCCAAAACTGTCAAACACTGTAAGTAATTTCCCAAATGTAAGTTTAAGCTGCTTGATTTGAAGATAACACAAACAGTGTACCTTCATTTCGTTATCAACTATGCAATCCACAATATTTAGTTGAAATTCACAGAGTTAAAGATCAATCGCATAATCTTATCTACATAATAAAATAAGGTAACATGAAGAACAAAATAATACAACACGAAACAGTAGACAAAGTTCACCCAGGAATCACTATAAAAAAACTTTAGAAATCAACCAAAAATGCAGCAAGGTATAGTATCAGTCTCCACCAACAACTCTTAGTAGTACTGGTCCTTTGGGCTAGTAAGGTGACAATTTCACTGGTCCAAATTCCATTTTACTAGTTGGAAAAAAATTTAAAAATCAAATTTACGCATATTTTTGTTTTTAGCACTCACCATCAATATTAGAATTTTTTTTTAACTAGTCTGATCAGGCTATTGACACAGAAAATTTACTAGTCCTAATCCAAATTTACTAGTCTCGGGCATCGGACTAGTGCCTTACTGTGCAGACTGCAAGTATTGAAACAGATCAACTGTAGGGTCTAACAGTTTACATATACATTTTAAGCCTAATAGGGTGTCAGAAACTCTGAAAATCACTATATAGACATATCTAATCCAGTATAAAGGTTAACTAAACTATAGAAGCAATGTGAGGCTGCAAAGTTGACATTCAAATCTGGTCTTCTATGGAAACACCCCCTTTTCCACTCAGCCAACTAGGCTATATAGTAACCTTGCAGTTTGTATCACATGCTGTATCATCAAGGTACACCAGAGCCCCTAAGACTTATATCTAAAGATTGAATGGTGCTGTTTAAGTTAAGAACTATCAGCTAGCATTGACACATACACACACACACATACATATAAATATCCTAAAGTCTATAAAAGATCATAACAATGAGCAGACTAAAGAAAATGTCCAGGCAAAATCTAATTCTAATGCAATCGTGTCTATAACGCTAATTTTGATTGGATAACGTCCAAATTTTCATGAAGTAAAATCCACGGTTTACTGTCGGAACATTACCGCGCAGACACATAACAGACATCCGTTTTTTTGATAATTGATTTTATATTTTATTTGTAGGGTTTGCATTAGAATAGGAATAACCAAACTGTATTTTAGGATTTTTTGGGGTAAATCTAAGATTTTACTGACGCAAATATCTGTTTCCCGGCTCCGCTACCGTGTCACCGGAAAACTCAATTTGCAACAGTAAAATCACTGATTTATCCCATCAAATCCTAAAATACAGTATGGTTATTCCTTAATTTTGAAGACCAAAATCAATGTAATTGGTCTATTTTGAGTCTGACAACACATCTTTTCTAAATGATACTTTGAAATATCTAGAAGGTACAAATTTGAATACTTACAATAATCGAAAGACTAGTTGTTCCTTTTTACCCAGTATATTGTTCATAGTAGAAACTGAGTAACTCCCTGGCTCCTGAAAGTCCACTCCATCAGGAAGACCTTCTACAGTTATAGAAACCTGCCCGGAAAGAATTGATTTATATGGAACAGGGCCTTTCTTCTTTGTACACCTTTCTAATTAAAACAAAAAAAAGTTGATTATACAAAAAGGAAGAAAACACAAACCACAGACAACTAGAATCTCAGATCACCAATCGACCAAAGAAGTGCAAAAACAAAGAACATGAATAGAAGACAAAAGACAATTTATAATGATAGGAACTTGGGATAGAGAGAATCTGTCAGGTTGTCTACCTAACATCTCCCTGACTGCCATATCTTTTTATTTTTAGATTTGACCAAAACTGAGTTCCAAATGAGCAAATAGTTCTAAACAAGAAGATTTTTTAATAAATTTCTCATAATGTCCTATGTTAAACTAAGTCCTGCTATGGTGCCAATCTTGTTATTGTCATCAAATATAATTTAGAAAGGTGAACATTTGACCATAGTTTGCTTCCAACTAAGCAAAAACTCCAGACAAGAAGATTTTTTAATGAATTTCCAACAATCATAATTGGCCTGGAGGTTTCAGAGGAGAGAAGATTTTTGAAAATACCATCCCTTTTTTCTATTTTAAGTAATGGCAGCCATATTGGATTTCTGATCAAGACCCCTGAAACTGGCTTTCTGCATGATGGGTTAAATGTCATTTTTTTTTTGTATATTGGCTTTCTCATGAACAAAATGTGCAACTGAGAACGGGTACTCAGTCTGTATAGCAGGCCAGTGCTATAGTACTATTAATGGTATTCTTTTACATCCCTAATTTGTATTGATTGGTATTTTGTGAAATCTCAGTCTTGCTTAGGTATGAATAGATTACAGTGAAACCTATCTAAACAAAACCCTGAGTAAACCGGAAACAAATAAGTATAATTTAAGTTCTCAGAACAGTTTTAAAATGAAACAGTTGATCTTAAAAAAATTAATACTTCTAAGAACCGAAATCGTATTGTTGGGATTTCCCTATTGAAAATGTTTTTTTTCTATTGTAAAAAATTGTCTGGGGTATAATAAACTTATTTTCACCAATATGGATTTCATACAAAGACACATTCAGTATTGATGAAAAATAATTAACAGTATATTACCATAACAAGAATTAAACACCTTCCGGATTTCCTCTTTCAGCACAAGTCTTGTTGGCTTAATGGCTGACATCTGATCATTTGTCATTGGGAGACCTGTAAAAAATGATGCTTTCATAAAGTAATGCAAATGATACATTTCATAATTTTAGCAGCTAATATACAGTCATTTTAGAGATTATAGTTGCAGTGAAAACTTTTTGGTTATTGCAGCGAAAGTCTTTTACTGTAAGGTTCAATAAAAACTATAAGTTGTGTAATTATATACAGGTAAGTACTTTTATTTTTACTCAATAAATAAAATTTGTGTTCGATTATTAAATGTATTTATTATAGTCATTTGTCAAGTGTCAAATTTTTTTTTCTAAAATTTACTGAATTGTGTTTCAAAACAGGCAATTTCCAATGGTTCACACATTAATTAGTTATCTTTTATCCAAAATCAATATATGGTATGCATGCGTAAAAGACCTAACCTATGATATTTTTAACCAATTCTTCTTGAATCCGGCACAGATAAGGAAGGGCTTTGGTAGTTCCAAAAAGGTTTGGGACACCATCTTTCCCAACACAAATCCCTCCACACTCCATTCCCAGAGATTCAAGTACACCGCACTGAAAGATAAAATAAGAAAGTAAACAAATTACAGTTAAACTGCAATGGCTCGAACACCATGGATATCTTGAACCCTATTTTGTGATCCCTTCACTGAATTTTATACATAAATTAACCCCGATAACTCAAACAACTCTCTACCTCAAACTATTTCTATCAGTTCCTTGGGTGTTTGATACACCAAGTTCGACTGTACCGAAAAATTTTGAAAATATAAATTCAAACATTCTTTTCTGAGTATAACCCCCATCATCCAAGGCACATTTTACTGAAGTAGACATATTCCAAAGTGCCTACTTTGCATAAATCTTGCATGATTGCAATGACACTTTAACTTAACTTGTAACTCTACATTATAATACTGCAGGTAATTTGCATATTCACAAGTGTCTAATTTAAATAAACGTAGCGTGATTGCAACAAAACTTAACCTGGTCTGTTACTCTTCATTATGAGACCAAAATCTCATATTGTTGAAGGGTTTTCAAAAATAATTGCATAAAACTAAAATTTCAGGTAATTTACAAGTTCCTAATTTGCATAAATGTTGAACAATCACGACGAAACTTAACATTGGTCTTATTATGAGACTGTATAAAAAAAAAATTTAATCGTTATATTCAGGCATTTAAAGAAAAGAGTTGAAAACTGAAATGTGACTGACTAACTGACAGACTGAAGGCAAACCTATAGTCACCTTCGACTAATAATTGATGCAAAACCAAGGGTTTATCAGAGTATTTTAGGAAAAAGAGTGTATGTCTAATTTGTGAAGTTTTATCGCAAAAATATGGTCATTTGGGAATCAGAATTAGGGGGGTAAGGATATACTTTTGGGAATTATGCCTGATTTTGAAATAATTCTCGTTGGGATAGACTCCTTTTACCGGGGTCTGTTGAATGCTAGAAGAAAGGCCAACCTGCATATATTTGTCATAAAATTCCTAACAAATGTCAAGGTTTTGAAATTAGCACTCGCCCACAAGCCATTGGCTCCTAAAATTTCTGTACCTTTTCTATAGAACGGTATATATGGCTACTGAAATATAAGATATGTGCAACCAAAAAAAAAAAAAAAAAGTTAAAACCCTCCAAATGTACAATTTCATTAAATATTCCACAGCAAGTTCTAGATAGTACTGGGCCAACATTGCCCCAAAAAAACATCTTCTTGAGAAGCAAGAACATCTTGGAAAGTAGGTAAGAATATAATAATTAGAAATATGTATAAATTATCCATACGGATGATGTTATTATCTTCAGGTGGTGACTAATGGCCTCTTTTTCTGTCATGTTCTTCAGCGGGTCCATCCGTCTTTTCTTGGAAATGGCCTCTGCCTCTGCTTTTTCTTCTGCTGAAGAGTTTTTCCAAATTTCAGCGGTTTTTTTGAGGTATTCAGCCCCAGATAAATTGCCTAAAATAGAAAAAAACAAATGATACAATAATATAATCTTTTAACAAGTTTTCAATGCAGAATGTTTTTTCTCTCAATACATGGAAAAAGTGAGAATCAATGATCGAGTTCATGATGAAGGAACAAATAGCTGACAGGTGATTTTCATGTAGCTATTAAAGAAGTGAATTTTGTTGCATAGTTTACTGTTGTTGTTTACTTTTGGACACAATTAGTTGTGATTAGTGATATATATAAACAAGTCTATTTGAGATAAACGTTCAGAAATCTATTAGAGCGTGATAAAAACTCCATTGAAATTTTTATACATTTATGTGTGTATTCAAAACAAATTTAATCAATAAAGAGGATCAAAAGCAGCACAAACAGCTATTTCAAAAAAGACTAAAAAGTGAAAAATCATCAAACAAAAGACATTTGAGTAGCAGTTTGAACAGAAGTTCTTAAACACAGCTGACTGCCAATGTAACAATGTCTCTAAAAGCTTTTCTGAATGTTTCCACCTTACTGCCTGCATCAGTAGAAGTTTGTTGCATTGTACTTACAACAGTCGAAGAATGTCACAACAGCCAACGTCATACAATGAAAATAGGTAAAAGTAAATAAATAAAAATAGATAAGTGGGCAAAATTATTAAATTATTAATAAAAAAAAGATGTTTCTCTACATTGCACAAAACATTACATATTCACCTCTTTCTACACGCTCTGCCATTACATTGTAAGCAGAGGGCCCCCTTTTGTATGGGACTTTTTTTCTCTGGTATTCCTGTCCACCTCGCACCTTTGAATTCCTGTTGCCAATCCACATCTAAAAAACAAAAATAACGTTTACAGAGGCAGTGTAATTATAACCCAATTTGCTCCATATGGTTCAGATAATTTTTATATCTTCGAATGAGTTTTTAATGATATGATGGCAAAGGTTATATACAAATTTCAGACCATATGCCTAATTGGTCATTAAATGTATGGCTCTTACCATATGGGTATATTCATATGGTTGGACCATAGGCATATGATTCGACCATACACTTATAGCCACAGAGGATGTTTGTGAAATCATTAGCATGTAGTTTTAATGTTAAAAATATGCTATATCTATTAAAGTATGTTTCACCAAGCTTAGTCACAAATTTCATAACTTTCACAAAATACTTAGAAAGCAAATGATATACCGTATTCGACCTAATAAGCGCCCAGTGCGCTTAGAAAATTAATAAACAGGGGCGCTTATTTGGAACGCCAAAACCGCAATTTTATCATGTCCGTGACCGTTTCCGCAATATGTTTCTACAATGTGTCCACTACTTCCGGTTATGAATTAAATGTTGACTCGAGAAATAAGACGTAAAATTCATGCAAAATAAATAAATACCATTGTATTACCATCACTCAGAAGTGGTAGGAGGTATGGAAAAGTTCTGATTCATTCATTTTCTTGAAATTACGACATTAATATACTGTCTGCCGGATCCATAAACACGAGTGAACTTAGACAATTTGGCATGTTTTGGGGGGCGCTTATACATTTTGACTTGGAAATACTGTCAGTAACCTACATAAATTTTTGAGGTGTTGCATGAAATTTAAGAAAAAATTTCACAAGGCCTTCAATAAAGATGGCGCTTATTGGAGCAGGGGTGCTAATTAGGTCGAATACGGTATCTGATGTGAAATATCATTTAAAAGATGTTCCGGCAATTTTTGTATATTTCAAATTTTTATATTGCATATCCTAGGTGAACTTTAGATAAATTTACCTTAATTCTGTCCTCACTACAACCAAACACTTCTGCCAGCCTCTTAATTTCATCATGGCAGGATTTGCCACTGGTTTTCATCCCCTGCTGCCATGATGTTTCTAGTTGTTGTTTCTCTGCAGGGGTGAAATCAACTCTCTTTTGTATCTGAAATAAATATTGTTTCAAAATGAACAATTCCTTAGAAAATTCTTGATTTTATTTTCCTACGGTGGTTTCTAGTAGGCTTCTGCACCTGTAATTATGTGTAAACCACAAAGACATACAAGCAGAAATGTTGTTGGTATTATGTAGAACTTTATTTTAGAAATAACTTTAATCAATTACGGTTTCAGATTCTTGAAAGAAAATATTCTTCTGCCACAATATAGCTGGAATATTACTGACACGGCGTTAAGAAGCCATCAATCAATGGATCTTTTTACTCTTAAATATATACTAAAGTTCCAATAAAATTTCTACAAAAAAACTTTTTTTCAGCCCTTGACAAAGAAAAAATGCTTTATCTATTATTTTTGCAATGCATGCAGCGGTGTGGAAATGACGTGCCTGACATGTCCTACTTGTCCCAAAGCCTTCTGGACAAGTAAATTTTTGTGTGATGGTTGTCCAATGACAAGTGAAAACTGACAGTGTTCTTTAGCATGTTTAGTGAATCAAATTAATACGATAATAGTTAAATGTTTTCTTTTGGTTATGCTATGAAGAATTATGTAAAAGAATAAAATAAGTTTCTGTGTTGTTTACATAATACCCACAAGCAAGAGATCTTCTCTCTTTCATTAAGACTACCCTAACTAATTGACAAAATCTGGGCAAAAATTGGAAAAAAATTGATTTGTAAATAACTTACAACTTACAAACAAATATATTATAAAGTATTTTGTTTAGTTTTGAAATTTTTCAGCTTATGTGTATTTCAAATCTGTTACTGTTAATGTTCACTTAATTAGGATTCATTTTTTTATATGTTATGAATCGAGGCCTGGAAAAAAACCTCAAAATATATAGGTCCCACTAGCGGACAGCATTCAATCATGGACTATACATTATATTATAATCTATGATTCTATAGTCCCTAGTTCAATTCAAATTCCCAACGTCACAATATGGAAAGGAAGAAGGGGTCAAAGAACAGTATGACTTTTACTTCGGTAAGTACCTGAATAAGTTTTAACCAGATGCTCACCTAAGCCTGTATCGCTCACCTGGACCATTATGGCTAAGTTGGTCCCAGTTGGTTGATGCTTTTCTTACAGGGTCCAATGTTAAACAATGTCCCAGCTAGCTGCCATCTTAGATGGGGTATGGGCCTGAGTGACACAATTTTAAAAGGGAACCAACAAAAGACTATTGTGATCAAACTCTGAATGTTTTCCTACAAGGTCCAATGTTAAACTATGGTCCCCCCTGGCAGCCATCTGGGAAGGGGTAGGGACCCAAGTGAAACAATTTTTAAAGGGGACCATATAAGACCTATTGTGACCAAGTTTGGTTCCAACTTTTTTAATGTTTTTCCCATAGGGTCCAATGTTAAACTTTGGACCTCGTTGGTGGCCATCTTGGACGGGATAAGGACCCAAATGGGATAATTTTTAAATGATGTTATCCAAGTACTCTTGAGACAAAGTTTGGTTCTAATTATCCAAGCAGTTTCAGAAGAGAAGATCTTTAAACATTATTCCGATGGCATAGTGGTCAATGTTATACTACGGTCCCTGCTGTCGGCCATCATGAATGGGGTAGGGACTCAAGCAACAAAATTTATAAAGGGGACCACCCTAGGACTATTGTGGCCAAGTATGGTTCCAATTGGCCAAGTGGTTACAGAAGAGAAGATCTTCGAATGTTTTTTCCCATAGGGTCCAATGTTAAATTATGGTCTCCGCTGGCAGCCATCGTGGATGGGGTATGGACCTGAGCCGACACCATTTCTAAAGGGGACCACCCAAGGACTATTGTGGCCAAGTTTGGTTCCGATTGGCCAAGTTTAGAAGAGAAGATGCTTGAAGTTATTTCCCATAGTGTCCAGTGTTAAATTATGGTCCCTGCTGGTGGCCATCTTGGATTGGGTATGGACCTGTGCGACATAATTTTTAAAGGGGAACACCCAGGGACTATTGTGACCAAGTTTTGTTCCAACTGACCGAGTGGTTTCAGAGGAGAAGATCTTTGAATGAAAAGGACCCTTTAACGATCATCCTTAGTGAGACCCCACACCAGTATACTGATATTTTAGATTTTATCTGCATACTTCATTAGAAGAGCATTGTAAGCAACTTTCGCCATTTGTAAATAGTATCTGATTTTTAACTTATGAAATGCTCTGGGTGGAAGTAACTGTACAGTGTAATTGTAAATAATTTTATGTTACATTTTAATGCATAGTGTTTTATTCTACTGGTGGATGGGATGTTGATATTATAGACTAGAGTGTGATTTACTCCATAGACTGGATGTGTGCATTGATTGGGAGTAGTTATTTTATACAGATTACCCTCGCTTTTATGATAAGAATCTCCAAGGCCATCCTTAAAAAATTGTTGGTTTGCTGTCTACCGACTGACAATTTTGGATGTGGGTAGGTAGGTAGGTGATTTTTTTTTTCTGAAAGATGCCAAAAAGTGTCTAATTTTGAAAGAAAATGTGCTAAAAATAGAATTAAAAAAAATTTTGTCTTGGAAATGAAGAAAAAAAAATTGAGTAGGTAGGTTTTTTAATGAGTAGATCGATTGACAGTAAACCAACAATTTTTTAAGGTCGGCCCAAATAGGTATCAACAGTGAAATTGATGTATGATCGCACTGAAATCTTTTTGGATACCCAATGTACAGCTCAGTAATCGGTCTGACAGCGATTTGAATGGATATAATTGAATTGCATCGATTTCGTTTAAAACTTTATTTAATGCAGCATCAAAATAAATAAAATGTTACTTAATCATCTTTAATAAAATTATGAAAATATAAAGATTAGAAATGTCCTTGTTGCAGATGTAAAATAGCTGAATTTGCCCATTTTTGAAGGTAATTCCCTAGAGGTCAAAATTAAGGACGGAATATCAACGATAACATACATGTATCGATATAAGTTTTTGCAGCTGAAAATAACCGCAATGGATGTTTCTTTAGAAAGAATAACAGTTGGATGAGGAAATATCACATAGAAAGTTGTGAGCAGTGAAAACATTAAGATTGTCGCCTATGGAAATTACATTACACCAGCCAAACCAATCGACTACTGCTGTGCTAATGTCGGGTTGCTACTAGGTTACTTCCCTTTACCAAAAACACTGTAACTGAGGGGCTTCGCAAGCGCAGCATGATACGACCGCAGCATGTTGAAAACAGAACACTACAAATAAATTTGTTTCTAGTAATTGCTTGACACAATAATGTATCTGACACAGTAATATGTTTGACACAATAATTTGTTTGACACCATGTGGCGTTTTTGGCCCATTCCACCCCTTTTATCTCAAAAAAGGAAATAGAAAGAAAAAATAGGCTGCAACAATTCTGAAAGCTCTCATTGAGAGGAATCCAATGAAAAAAAATCCCATTGAAATCGGATGAAAAATTAACATTTTATGTACCCCCGAAAATGGTGTTTTTGGCCCTTTTGGCCCCTTTTATCTCGAAAACCGTAAGAGATAGAAAAAATAGGCTGGAAAAATTCTGAAAGCTCTCATTGAGAGTAATCGAATGAAAAAAATCCCATCGAAATCGGATAAAAAATGAACATTTTATGTAACCCCGAAAATGGCGTTTTTGGCCCTTTTGGCCCCTTTCAGCTCAAAACCCATAAGATATAGAAAGAATCAGCTGCGCAATTCTGAAAGCTATCATTGAGAGGAGTCCAATAAAAAAAATCCCATTGAAATCGGATGAAAAATAAACATTTTATGTACCCCCGAAAATGGCGTTTTTGGCCCTTTTGGCCCCTTTTATCTAGAAAACCGTAAGAGATAGCAAAAATCTGTTGCATACTACTGAAAGCTCTCACTGAGAGGAATCCAGTGAAAAAAATCCCATCAAAATCGGATAAAAAATAAAAAATTTACATACGCTTGAAAAATAGCAATAATGGCACCTTCGGCCCCTTTTATCTCGAAAACCGTAAATTATATAAAAAAAAATGCTTGGAATAACTTTTTCTGCATTTTTCACAAGGAAAAAAAGGGAAACTTTGGAAAAAACCTCATCAAAATCTGATGAAAAATAAAAAAGTTTCGAAATTTTGGGCGTGGCCACTTTTGTACCACCCATAACTCGAAAACGGTAATAGATAGAGTCATACGGGAGGGGTCCATTCAATTAGATTTTTTGCAAGGAATTCAATAAAAGAAATCCCATCAAAATCGGATGCAAAATGATAAAAAAATCTAAAATATTAGGAGAAACCCCATTTGGCCCCTCCCAAAAAAAACGGTAGGGGCTGGAACCCCCAAAATAAATACCAACCTTTATTTAGTACTTATTATCAATGTCACAAAATATAAAAAGAATCTGTTCACTGAAACAAAAGTTATCGTGCGGAAACCTACCTGTCTACGGACGCCAACGCCAACACCGACGACGACAGCATCATACCATAATACGACCGCAAAATTTTTGCGGTCGTATAAAAACTCAGTCAAAGTCGGAATGGGAAAAGGGACTTGGGGTCCATTATGGCGATAATATTCACGGGAAACAATATACCTAAAAAAAACAAAATTTGTTTTCAGGCTGACAAGCATTATGATGTTCAAGCATTCCCAACTCTTTTTTTTTTTCGTGTAATTTTATGCGTCTAGCCAACTTCGCTTCGGTCGTTACAGAATAATGAAATAAAATGTTACTTTATCGTCTTTAATAAAATTATGAAAATATCAAGATTAGGCCTAAAAAAATACCTGTGTTTCCGCTACCACTACCGACCCTAATTTTTTGTTTTTTAGCAGTTTTTGACAAGCACTGTTAAAGTCAGAATGCCTCTCCAATATAAACCAGTTAAAAACTTTTGAAAAAGTAAAAAAGTTATGCCTACCTACCCTAATTTTTTAGAGCATGTTAGCGGAAACACATGTATTTTTTTTTCTTGGCCTTAGAAATGTCCTTGTTGCAGATGTAAATAAAGGTTATAACAAATATACCACACTCCAAGGTGTAATCGAAAGGGAAAGTCCACAAAAACAGACAAAACCGAAAGGAAGCTTGACCATATCATACAGCGGAACAACTGGCAAACAACTGTCACATTCCTGACTTGGTACAGGCATTCTCCGAAGAAAATGGTGGGTTAAACCTGGTTTTACGGTGCACCAAACCTCCCACTTATATGACAGTCGTTAATAGTTCTGTATACAAAATCGAGGTGAGCTACTAATAATTTTGACAAATCGGTATAATCCAGTAGTAAAAAAGTAACCAGAATCTATAACTCAAGACCATCCTGTATGATTTGTGAAACTGAAATGGAAGGTCTTGGTATCTGCCTATGAATTTCTTCAGAAAAAGGATGAGACGTTCTTTTTGATAACCTTGGCTCAACAATTTCTTGCTCAGACATCGGTGATGTTTAAGGTTCATCATACCCTTTCTCTAAATATGGCCTCTGAAAGTATGCTAATTTTATTCTGGCTAGGGCTCAAATGAGTGATTAACCAATATTTTAAAGGGTAACTGCACCTAGATATCAAGTTTTGTCATGCATTTTTGGAAAAATATTCAACCTAACATGCCTGTAATTCTTGTTTTATTTTTTCTTGATGTTGGAAATAAGGCAAAATTTTTGTAAGTGCGACAAAAACTTTGAGATCTTCACTGTCACCTGTCCATGTATTCCATTGTTATGCATAATTACTTTCAATAACAGGTGAGTCAAACTCACAAAATTGACAGGGTATATCCCGGAGTAAATATAAAACTTAGTGTGATTTTGACAATTCTCAGGGACTAAAAAAAATAAACCAACAATATGAGGTAGGATACAGTTTTTATTTTATGAAAAATGTATCGACATTTTGTTTTTCTAGGTGCAGTTACCCTTTGAAAATGTTGACGTTGAATAGTTTTGGCTGTAGTAACCGTAAAAAATAGTTGAATTTAGCCGCCATATTTATCAATTGGTCCAGATGAACCTTAACAAATTCAGAGTACTTACTGCAAGTTCTTGCATATCGTATTAGTTGAGATATATATATCCCGTAAGCAGGTGAGGTAGGTATGTTACTGCTAAGGTTTGGAAAATTTATGATTTCAAAATTGAAGTCGTCACGTTTGTCATAGATTCTGGTACTTAGGTGACCACTGGAGTCAAATTCGAGGTATACTGGCATCCGACCAGATCTCGCCAAGGACCAATTCTCGCCATCACACATTTTTCTACTGGACAGACTGTCTGAAT
>JAOXYJ010131019.1:0-11043 GCA_028566555.1 Lithophaga nigra
TTTCTAGATTCCTTTTGTCAAATCAAATATTAACCTGAAGCCAATAGGAAACCAGGTGAGCGATACAGGCTCACTCATGTGAGCCTCTAGTTTTATTAAATAGTATATTTATATACGATGTCTCGTTTGTTTAAAATTTCAGTTTAGAAGCATAAAGATAAAAAAGGTGGAAATGTAAAATATTTCAATGCAAGTAATAACTTTTAATCTATACTGCAAAACACCTTGATAACTTTTTAATCTTTTCTGGAAAACACCATGATTGTACATTTTTATCAGTCTGCTAATAACTTTTCCTGCTCCGAAAACCCACTTTTTATGAGAAAAACTGTATGTTTTTTTTTTAAATTAAAAATCTAAGAAATGTAGACCATAATTCATTATCTTTTACTACTACTTGGAAAATGATTGTAAAACTAAATCGGATTTTTCTCTGTTGACAAACTGCACACAACAAACAGTTAAAGTGGAAGTTGAATTAAAATAATATATATATGAGCCAGTCAGTATAAATATAGTTTCACAAATAACAAAGTTAATTTGCATACACTTTATGCTCATTGCGGCAAATAATGGATCATAAGTGGTGCCCAAACCCAAATAAAATCAAGCGTTGAAAACCCCCAAAACCCGAAAACGTAGAACCCAAAACTGTTAAGGAAAAACAGTAGATAGCAACCAGAGATCAATCTCATAGATCCATGAAACAAAAGCAAATCTAAAACCAAAAGAAGGAAAATCGCACTAACCCGCAAAGTAGTGAGACCACTTGCGTCGACAGGGTAAGCGTCTCCTGCTATGCTAGCATCACTCGTCGTGCTATTTCATGTCAGTAATAGTCAAATTCTGGAATGTTTGACTCGTGTTTTACGTAGGCACGATTTTAATTTGGTTGTTTCAAATCCCAGCTTAAGCAGCTTTCCTGTCAACAGTTTACCACTGTTCAAAAAGTCATGATCATGCTCCAGCGTATCATATCACACACGTCGTACGCTGGGACAGAGCTGGTATATTACTGCTCAAGAAAGGAAAATTTACTTTAGGAAAGTTACAGTCGTCTCTTTTGCAACAGGTAGATACAATTCATTTAAAATATAATTTATGCATGGACTGCAAAGTTCATTACAAAGTATTATTGTAAGTTTCATTCCAGCACTGAAGTACTAGCTACTGGACTTGTGATACCGTCGAGAACTAACATTCAACCTGTTGTGGGTTATGCTAAGTGTTGGTAATCAAGTATCCCAAATATCAAATTTTTTGTGTACCATATGCACATTTCAATAATAAATCACGTCTAATCATTGGTGCTAGAATCTAAAGGTTTGGAAATCCAAAGAAGATCAAATATTGAAGAGCAATATAATAGAATTAGATCACTTAAAGATATATTCTAGAGGTCAAGACAAGAACGTTATCCACCAAAGACAAGACCGTCGAAGTTTGCCGAAGATAACCGAAGTTCACTAAAATATATATTCAGATGACAAGACAAGAACGTTATCCACCAAAGACAAGATCGCAATCAATTAAAGAATCAAATACAAACACAAACGAGGAAGCAGAGACACGACATCAATATCTAAAGCTAAGACAATACGAACTCCCATAAAAAGCCACGAGTGACATCAGGTACTCTGAAAGGGTAAGCATGTCCTGTTATAAAACAATTGTTGCGAGAGAAAAAAATCTCACTGCGATATAATGTATAAATTTAAAGGTTTTATACGCCCGTCGAAGACGGACGTAATATACCAATGTCTGTCTGTTCGCCCAAGCACATCTCTTGAGATAACTTGAGGATGCCTAGTCAGATGGTTTCGAAATTTTAACACAGTGTTTAGTTCCATAAAGACTAAGTATTTTTCGACTTGAACAATTTCCTTATTATAGTCCAGGAGTTATGGGACGTAATAAGTCTACTTTATTCCAGAGTTCTTGAAAAAAAGGAACAGGTTATAAAAAAGTGATTATAGTCTTCTTCTTCATTTGTTATTACAAATATTCCACTGAAATAATAATTGTTTCGATGGAATTATATAATATAACAATTCCCATCTGAATACTTTCAATTTATTTTCTTTTAAAAATTGAGAGATAACAACAAAAGATTTTCTGTATGTATATCGTTCAGAATTATCTAACATTTTCAACCATTTCTCTATAGCAATTGGTTTCATAAAAATTAGATCTATTAGATTTTTATAAAATACTTTATTGGAAAAAGAATTTATGTCTATTATTTGATTTTTAATTTTCAGAATATTTTGTGTATTAACTTTAGTTAATTTAGAGTTTTCAGTTTTACAATACCTAAGCCAGTTTTCAGGGACACTTTTTTCAAGAATAAGGTATTCTGAAATCCAATTTGATTTATCTTTTACAAATGTAGTTTGCTCAACACTACATTTTCCGATATATTACTTGTGTCATTTTTTATATCATTAATATACAAAATATCACTGTCAATAAAATTTAGGGAAATCAGACATTTGTTGAAGTCTTTTATACAGCTATTTCCCCAGAAATATTCATCCCTTGACTATTTCCTTCTGTTTGTTGTTCTTATGAGCTGTCTTAGTCCCCCGAGTAATACTTGCCAACAGAGAAAACCTACCGAAGGTGTATCAATGAACTTGAATTAACATACTTTACAATATAATAAAGATAGATGTTTTTTGTAAGGAGATATGCTTTGATACTTTCTTTCTTATACTATAAATACGTAACCATATTTTTCATTTTGTCTCATTTCAGATTTATTATTTTGGATGGAGTAATAGATTGCCATAGATTTGCTCATAGAACGCCAAATTTATATAACGTGGATCATTTCAAAATAAATTAATCAGATAAAATTTCTTCAGAACATCGAACATACGGATGATATGAATCACAAACAACATAAGGAAAGAAACTAATCACACAGTGAACTTCAATCAAAATATATGAAAAGTCATAAGTCTTGTAGATTTGAACGTTTATGTGAAGATATTACACTGATAAAACTTTCTTAATATAATCTGCAAGAACAAGTTTTCCTGCTGTGATGCTGACGTCAAAATAAATAATCATGGAAAATGTGGATTACATTGATGACTTTGGTTAATCCTAAAGATATCACTTCTATCTGTTTATCAGTAGTGCGCTTCTTTGTTTGAATGTAAAGATTTTCAAGAAAACATACGTTTATCCGTTCAGACGTCACCCAGTAGAACTTACAAATCCTTCAATCATGGCGAAAAATCACAAGCTCATGAAAGAAATATCTGACCAGTTCTTACACTGTAAGATATGTCTAGAACCATTCAAAAATCCAAAAACATTAACATGTCTCCATACATTTTGTTTTGACTGTTTACAACAACATATGGATGCGGAATGTTCCAGGTCTAGATTT
The DNA here is from genome assembly GCA_028566555.1 of Lithophaga nigra. Lineage (NCBI taxonomy): Eukaryota > Metazoa > Mollusca > Bivalvia > Mytilida > Mytilidae > Lithophaga > Lithophaga nigra. Next base: position 3,401 of record JAOXYJ010131019.1, read on the forward strand.
GCTATTTATAATCGTCATATAACATGTCCTCTGTGCAGAAAGAAAACAGAACTTCCGTCCGGTAGTATACGAAGATTACCAGATAATTTTTTGCTTTCCAATCTGACAGAAATAATAGATCGACGTCGACCCTCTACAATACCACCATGTGAGATATGTCCAGTTGGAGCGCGAGGGAATAACGCTTCGTCAAAGTGTCTCGACTGTTCAAAATTATTATGTAAAACTTGCGTCGAATTGCATTTAACTACCAAAGTCACTCAGGACCACACTTTAATTGATGTCGAAGGCGAGAAAGACATTGAATGTAAGGAACACCCCGAGGAGATAGTCCGGTTTTATTGTGATCCTTGCGACACGTGTATATGTGTCGTGTGCACTTTCCAAGAACATAGGGACCATGAAATTTGTTCCTTTACCGATGGATATTCTCGATATAGAAGTTCAATGGAAACTTTGCTGGACAAGTGTAAAAGAAGATTGGATGATGTCTCAGAACGAATAGAGATGATCGACAAGTGTGAACAGACGATCAAAGAAACCCGCGAAAATATAAGAGACTTGGCCATAAGCTATATTCAACAGGTTCGACAAACTGAGAAGGATTTGCTGAAGAAAGTAGAATCGTTTTTCAGCGACGAAGCTGTTCACTTTGTCAACAACCGCGAATGGCTACAAGAAAATGCTGAAGGGTTACAAAGTGCTTGTAACTTGGCAGAAATAGTGATGTCAGACAGAGGAGTCGAAATGCTCTTATTGAAAAAAGAAATGGAAGAAAAATTAACGTCACTATTAGATCCCGGACTTCCACCAGTTCCTCCTGATTTTCAGCCTCAGTTGATTAAATTCGTTCCCGGGTCAGTATCATTCGGTACTTTAAAGGTAAATAACAACGATTCCGAAGAGGATCTCTCGAATGAATGTCATACGGTGGAACGTATTACTTCTGAAACACAGACGGATCAAACAGAAAAGTACGAATGTGACACCAAAAGAACAAAGAACATATTTGAAGGGAGAAAACACTCTTCAACACAGACACAAACGAGAACTGCACAAAAAGAAGTCAATACGGAACCTGTTTCTTCTCGGGATAAGATAACTTTGACCACTGGTAACTACATATATGATCAAGAAAAAAAGCGGGAAAAAGTAGACAGCTGTGTTCAAGTTGTTACAGATGCAGGTACTCCAAGCTCTGGAATATGTGTCGGTTGTTGTGAAGAACTGAAGGACAAACCACTGCCAGTCGAAATCGGGGAGGCTCCTAAAATACAGGAAATAATTTTGATGAACAGTCTAGACAAGAGTGGTAAAGAATGGAGAAGAATGCGCAGAAGTATGATTAGAAGCAGACGTGTTCAAACTGATATATCTGTTTCAAATGAAGATGTTGCAACAACCCATGGTCTAACAACTAATATATCGCCCGTGTCCAGGAGTTTCTCATGTGATGACGTAATTGATGACAAGATCGTTCGATCGGTAGGACTCGACCCTATATTGATTGAAACACCACAACCCACCCCAGAACCACCACGCAAACGGATGCGACATAAAACGACAATGACAATTTGTGAAATGAAACCAGTTGTACCTACGAGTGAAAAATGTACAGTAACAGTTCCACCGGATGTAATAACATTTCCTACCCAGACTATAACTGAAACACTATCCATTCTTACACAAACACCAACGGTCCAAAAATCTAATAAATCGGCAGCAACAGATTATGCAGGACAGACAGACCAATCAACTACTACACCACATGTGACACTAGTAGATAATGAAACGTGTATGCCTGTCATTACTCAAACTACAAAGGAAACATGGACGGATGTTTTACAGACATCAGAGCGTGCTATGTGCACCGATGGATGCGAAACTCACGAAACTGGAACAGACATGAGTCACCCGATCAACTGTGATCAAGGCGTACAAATTGTACCCAACCAATCTGACAAGAACACAAACACGGGCCGTATTAATGTAAGGGATCAGAAATCACAAACCGATACTGTCGAAGATGTATCTGAAAACCGAAAAAGCTGGCATGGTTCCGGATTCTTTTCGAAATTATTCAAAGGAAAAGGATCGGGATCAAATACAAGTTTACTAGACCAAACTCTTTCGTCTACCTCATCTTTACAAGTATGCATGGTCGATTCTTCGACAGAGACGAATGAAATGATACTCTGTGATAAAGAAACGGGAACTCCAAATCCTGTTTCTGTTGATCAATGGACAGAGACACCTACTCCTGTCATGATAAACACGGGTATTTCACCACCGAGACCATTATATGTTGATTCTTGTATCGAAACAAATCAAGTAACATCGATGGACCAAGCGACTTATACAGACGTACTGCAGCAGAAAGATGTTGGTGTCGATACAGTCATTATTGTGCATGACAACGAAACATTAACCGACAAAATAAGATGTCAGGATGCCCAAACAGCTGTTGATTTGAACTTTGATACAAATGAAACGAACACTGACTCAAAAGTACTAGTTGATGCTTCTGTTTCAACGGTCGACGACTGGATGAGACTTTTTAAACCAGACTCCTACGATGTTTCCACTACTACACCAACACCGCATATACTAAATACTGGGACCAATACCAGCAGTGTTCTTACGTCAGAAAATGCTACAAATATATGTCAGCATGAATTGATTGGGAGCGTGGAACGTTCTACAACTCCTATCCACGTCGACAAACGTGACTTTGGAACAATGGCTTTATCTTTTGGCCATTCATCTTCTTCCGTATCAGACGAAATGACACAGACGTTTAACGTTACACTTTACGACAAGTCTGTTTCAACATCAAGGGAATATATACCAGAACACGAAAGGAAAATTGAAAGTTGTGAAATGTCGACATCAACCGAATCATTACCATATATTGGCCTTCTAAGCGAACTCGAAGGCGACGAATTGTTTCTTATACCAGAATCGGCGTTTGGTATGAGATCTTCACATGATTCTCTCACCATATATGAAGACGACGTAGAAATGGTCGACGATGGAACGTCAATGGAGGACCATATTCAGGAGGATACGTCAACACAAACTTTATTGTCTCCAATAAATCTGGATTTTAGTTTATTTTCCGATGATGATAAATTCAAAATGACTAGAGAAGAAAAGGGAGATAACCTTGTCGACGTTGGAGTAAATACCTTGCCGAAACTTACTTTCGAGAAAGAGACATCCACCCCGATACGGCATTTGTTTTCTAAAGGTACAATGACCTTTTACATCGCTAAGACAGATAAATCAACAAGCACCTTCAGTAATACGCGACAGATAGCTGAATCAGTGTTCAACCAGAAACCAATTCATGACAGGGCCAATAAAGAAACAATGACACTACCAAATGATTGCAAAGATGCCTCAACAGCAACAGAAAGCATAGTTACTGGCGGTAAAATGGCTGAATGCATATCACGCCTTAGAAATGTATCGGACCGACTTCAAAGCCCAACCAACAAAACACCTCCTGACGTACCATGGCGTGCACATCCAGTATCTAATTCGTCTGACAATATCATCGATGGAAACAACAAGAAACAAATCGAAGAAGAAATAAGAAAAAAGCAAGTTATGGAACTTATGATGGAAAATTCTGATACAATACCAAAATCGAAAAGAAACGAAAAGCAACCTAACAGGAAAACGCAGCCTATTACGTCTCTGAAAGGAAAACTAGCTCCCCCTGATACAAGTTTGGAGGAAGCTAAGTCAAAGAGTCTTCCGCGTCAGTCTTCCTCCTCTGTGCGAATGGGAAGTCAAAGTGGTGTTCCAACACGTCTGCCCATGTTGCGTTACAACTCTGCACCTGGACGCATTGCAACCGTTCCAAATCAACAGGGAATGAAGAAAAATGCGGCTTCAACCTCACAGAACCTTACACCAAGTAAAATTCCGGTGAAAGACGCTCCAGAACGCCCCAAAACTCCTGTCAGAGGTAGAAAAGGGAAGTCGCCATTACCTGCTATCTGTGAATCTCGACCGTCGTCTGCAAGTTCCGAAGCCGAATCTTATGTTTCTGCTGTCTCAGAACAGTCGTCTGATGCAATGGATTTAACATCTTTAAGAATTGCTAGTCCTCCTAACGTTTCAAAAGGAGAATCTCCAGGATCGACCTCGTCTACAGCGGATCAAAGTATGGACACTGATAAACCGTCCGGAGGTAAAAAGGTATCGGGGAATGTTGGATTTATGCAAAAACTGTTTTCGAAAAAGAAAAAGACGGAGGAAGAAAAAATTCCACCTTCACCCAAAAAACAACGTAAAAAATTCACAATGCCTCCACCGCCCCCGCCAGAACCGGTTAAACCCCCAAAACCTCAAAAATCAAAAGCATTTGTTTACATGCGACAAAGGATTTTTTCCATTGAACACGACAATGAAAAGCCTCCAAGGCGGGGGTCTTTAGACGATGCGAAAGGAACTAAAGACGGGAGGCCGGGATCCTCAGATAGTTCATCGTCACAAAGAAGTTCTACTGCTGATGATCGACCACCGTCTACGTACGACAATTTATAACACTACGGTATTCTGTTTTTCGACATTTCCATTTAAGGAAACCAGGACAGGTGATCAAGATAAATTCTGTATAAACTTGAAGGTATCATGATGAATGCAGAGATTTGCGTGTCAATATTGTTTCGAAAAAGTGTTTCTTTATGGAATCAATTTTCGTTTTCTGAGAATACCTCGTGTAACAACCGGTGACATCTTTTTCGAACTTGTTTGCAAATTTCTGGTATCTGTAGTTTTTAATTCGTTCGAATAACTTGCAAATGTTTGCTGCGTATTTTGCTTTATATGCCTATTTGTGAGATGTTAAAGCCCCATTTTTAAACAAAATCTTTTGAGTCGAAATTACTTTCACGCAGCACGGAGCTACAAGCAGAAATTTAAAAACAAGTTTAGAAAAAATAGCACAAAAGCGAAGGAAAAAAACAAACTAATAAGTATATTTATTTGATAGCATAATTTAAAGTAGACTCAGGTTAATTAATAAGTAGGCCGTCGTATATATACGTACTGTTTTAGCTCACCTGGTCCTAAGGACCAAGTGAACTACTGCCACCACTTGGCATCTGCTGTCGGCGCTATTTTTCACATTTCAATCTTCTTATCTAAAATCTTGACAGATTGGAAAGTACTTTGCATGAATAATCCCGGGAGGTTTTCTTTGAGAATTGTATCCGACAGTCCAGTCTCTATCCAAAATGATCTTTGATTGGCCCAGAAGTGGTAATTTTGAAAATCCTCTTCTTAAGAACAATTGCATCAAATGGAATCAAAATTAATGCATATAGTCTTGTAGGGGATGGTCCTTTTCTAAATTGTATCGAACAAGTCTGTTCGTCATGTAAGATGGCCGCCATGGTCGTATTTACAATTTTACTATGATTTAACAATAAATTATCAGAACCACGAAGCTAAATATAACCAAACATAGTACACACGAGTTGTCCTCTACCAAATTGTATCTGAAGATTGTACCCGCTAAAAATATGCCCAACGTTACTAGAAATAGAAAATATAACAAAAAATCCTTGAAATTGGTTGGTCATTTTGAACCAAAAGGACGATTCTTGAACACCCTCCGTCAAAGCTGTGGTCCAGATGATCGTCAATACAAAATATAGACAATATGACAAAACATAGTTGAAAAATATTCTTCTTTAGAGCGTTAAGAAAATCACTGAAACCAGGTTGTCTTTAAGAATTATGTCAGGCAGGTCTGCTAATGATATCGCCGTTTCTGAAAATAGACGTTTCTTCCCAATGCTAGAACTTCCTTATTTTAATTCAGAACTGATTATACTGTAACTGTGAACTGTGTGTGAATGATTATGAGCTGTTAACATATATTGTAATTTTCTGTTAACTTCAAATCTATTTTGCCAATTTGGTTGATTATGCAATTAAGACACATATGAGCAAAATATCATTTAAAACCCCCTCCAAAATTACTGGGCCCAGTTAATTCGAACTTGGCAGGGGACGGTCCTTCAAAACAGTTCCCTCTGCCATTACTAAAATAGAAATTAATTAAAATTGTCTAAACTGCTTTATTTTAGGCTAGAATGGCCCTGTTTTCCTTTTTTTAAATTTCAAAATTGTCTGCCTCACCGTTTGCAATCCAAGAAGGCCAGTGTTACTTTAAATGAAAATTTCTTTAAATGGCCAAACTTGTTTACTTTTAGCTAAAATTGTTGCAATTTTAACTTTTGCATTGATATTGAGTTTCTGAACGTTTAGTTCAACGTCTTGGATGAGAAATATGTCGTTTTGCCGATTTTTGGTATTTATGCATGTTGGGGATGAATACGTGAAATTTTCTCAGAAAAAAGTGTGAGGGGTGGACCTGTTGTTTATTACACACAGCTGTTATTTCTTCAAAATTAGAATTCGGAAGCAGACCAAGTTTCTGTAAATGCATGAAAATGAGTTGGTCAATTTAAGTTTCCCCTGTTCTTTTTGTCAATTTAGTCAACTCTGCAGATTGGATATACTTTTGAAACAATCAGCCTGTATAAAAAATGGAAAATTATTTGTTTTCAGACAGGTGAGCCTCTAGTTTCTCCTCACAATAAAAAATCATTTATATATGCAGACGGATTATGACAATTAAGCTTGAAAAAGAACTTGTTGAGAGAAACTATATCTACAGGTCTGGATTATAGTAACTGTGATATCATTGACTCATCATGTATCATTCATGTAATGTCATAATCGGATTGTTTCTATTCTCGTGCTAATGTACAAGCCTAGAAGGGGCGCCAAATAGGTCTTTTGAAGTCAATAGCAATCTGAAAACTCCTGGGGTAAAAAATTTTCTTACATTACTTGCGAAGTCAACATTTTTTCTTACAAAAATAGCACAAGAAAATTAGAATGAAGATAAGTACAACTAAAATTTATAAGCCGCCTATCGCTATCTTCTACTTCATTCCTAGTACTGCCACCACTGTTTTGTTTTTAGAGGAATATATATTGCACCACTTTATTTTATTGTTTTTAATCATTTTTTCACAATAACATCAACTATCTTTACGTAATGTATTTTATTAATAAATTTAGAAGTATAATAAAACATATCGTATCTAATAATAAAATATCTTACAGTAGTATGTTTTCAGTATTTTATACATTTAAGCGGAGGTTAGATTTATAGTGATTTGTCAGGATTTATTACAGTACCACACTTTTCTTTGAGCTGCATCATAAAAACACCTGCAAATCTAATTTTTTATGTATGGACCAGGGTACAGAAGTAACTCCAGCATAAATCATACATGTAGGCGTCATACCATGGAAACTGTAAAACATGAGTGCAGACTTGCTGTTGTTTATTTGGCCAAAGGTAATCTAATTTTGTGGCCTACTTTCTGTTCTTTTACCTTTTAAGAGATTATCCTTTTTTCTTTGGTTTCTATTTTATTCTCGTCCCCAGTTAAAAGTTTTTTCCTTCCCATTCAAAACGATATCGCCACGAATAATGTGTTCCAACATGAGAGCATTTTACGCATGAAATGTCAAAAGCACAACATGTGAAGGAGAACATTCATCAGTGTTAAATTAAAACGAATAGACAATACAAAGTTTTTTTGCAC
>JAOXYJ010131128.1:0-11040 GCA_028566555.1 Lithophaga nigra
CACAAGTCTGTGATCTAAAATGGATGAAAATTTTTTCAAAACAAAATTTGGCATGTGCCACCCACTGCCTGGGTCTTTCATGGACACCCTCTTAAGGTTTCTTTTAAATTTTTCGGCACCATCGAACAGAGAAAAAAAAACAATCGAAATAGACATCTAGAGCATCAACATGTGTATAATTCACTTTTTAGTATATAATATAACATGTCAAAAATTGTGGATATTGCTTCCAATCAAGACATGAAAAGCTGCAATAGTTACTTTCCATCAACATGTGGAAGATTGTATTTACTGCTTGACATAAACATATGTAAACTTCTAGTTATGGTTTCCCATAAACAGGTCGAAATACTTCCTATCTTTTAGATATAGTTACCCACTTTATTTGTGGTGCATTGTGCGCGTTTCATAATCCCAGTGTTTTCTTGGGTATAACATAAGCGCAATATGAGCATTTTTTTCTTGTACAAATCTACATGTATATTTTGCAACCTTTGGATTCAATGTCTTTCTGCAGCAGAAGCTACAATGCATAATGCATGAACTTTGCTTGACTAACATTTGCGATCCTGGGCTATCGGCCACACGAGTTCTTGATCTTTCTAAAAAAACATTTTGGTTTAAATAATTGGTGTATACAAATGTTGTTTCTGGGCTTAAAATGTCTTTTGCATTATGGACAAAACATAAGTTGGTGGTTTTAGGTTTTGTGATCCATTAACGTTCTTCCTGACCGATATATAGTTCCGACAATATTTGTTTTCAAAAAGTCAGTTTATTTAAAGCACTGAACGGGCTTTTACTTGACACAAGATAAGAGATTTTGCTCGTTGTTGACAGCCTTTCAATGACTTAAGAATGTAGAGAAGCAGATGTTTGTTAATTTTTAGCTCTACAGTCTACAAGACGTTTGCTAATTTTTGGCTCTGCAGTAAACAAGATGTTTGTTAATTTTTGGCTCTACAGTCAACAAGAAGTTTATTAATTTTTGGTTCTACAGTCTACAAGACGTTTGCTAATTTTTTGCTCTACAGTATACAAGATGTTTGTTAATTTTTGGCTCTACAGTGTACAAGATGTTCGTTAATTTTTGGCACTAGTTTACAAGATTTTCTTCAATTTTTGCGCTTGATTTGCACTACACGTAATTTACATTATTGTGACTCAAGTACATACAAATGTATATACCGCCTCGCTTTTGGAACGTATTTTCGATCTTAACCCTGTACAACGAAGAAATGCTTCTGTCTCAAATGTTACATAAATATTTGAAATGCATATATTTTTCTGTGTTGGGCATAAGCCAGATACTAAATCTCCATCTGAACACCTGATCCAGTTCTTTTCTTTTCCCCATGTATGGTTTTCTTCTTTCTTTACGTTTGTTTTATGGATTTTGAGACAATGTAGCTAATGAGCCTAACTGTATTTGCTTTTCTTGAGTGATTGAAGTCCGAATAAAAACATTGCGTAGATGACCATTATGACATTTTCCATTGTCACTTCAAATGAATGATTCATTTTCTGCAACATGCAGTCCTTCTAAGATATCAAAACTAAAGACAAAGTTACATGTCTAAACAGAATTTACCGTCTGCACTACGACTGACTTATGACATTTTCTCAATGTCACTTCAAATGAATAATTCGTTTTCTGCATCATGCCGTCCTTCTAAAATATCAAAACTACAGACGAGGTTACATGTCTAAAGATAATTTACCGTCTACACCACAACTGACGTAACAAGAACAGTAAGTTTCGAGTTGGGTCAATAGAAATTTTTGAACAAAAATGTACATTTGACAAAAATTACCTTTTCAATGTAGAACCACATTTAGGAGATAACAGTATTGTGTTTTATAATTTACCGGCATCAAGCGGAGCCAGTAAACGGTTATTTCCAACATTCAGATCGAAAATTGATGTCGGCAAATTATAACATACAATACTGTTATCTCCATTCTTATGCAACTGTCATAATATCGCTTAAAACAGCTATGTTTTAAAAAAAAGTCGAAAGTAACGTCTGCACTTGCGAACTAAATTTCGCGGCATCAACTATGCAATTTATGCCATGAAATTTTCGACGTTGTCCAATCAGAATCAACGTTGCATTAGAATGTTATTTTGGAAGTAAATGTTGTAGTAGACACCACGAGCTGTTGGAACACTTCAGTATGTCTAAATATATGTCCAAGCTCGGTGATGACATCTCTTTGTCATGGATATAACACCGAAGTCCTACAGTACATTCCAGATTTTGACTTTTCTCGGATTTTGACTATTACTTGACTTGACTTGAAATCGCACGACGGGTGAGGATAGCAACGTACATGATGTTTATCTAACGATGCATCTGATCTCACTCCTTTATGACTTCGTGCAAGTTACCATTTCCCTTCGTGTGATTTCGGATTTTCGTTTGATTCATGGATCCATGAGTCAGCCTAATTGCTAGTATTTCGGTACTGGCATGAAATTGAAACAAGAACTTTTAAATTTACCGTATTAAAATGTATAAATCGTAGAAAACTAAGGAGTATCTCCCTCATGCATAGCTTTGCCCTTAGCCGGTTTTTGTCTTGAACTTTTAGGTCGTTTTGGCATTTATTTCCGCTCTACAACCTTTTGGATATTGTTTTCGTTTACCATATTTGTAGGTCTAGAGCACAACTGATGAGGTATTGGTTGTCGGAATACGCATATTGTGCACTAAATTTGGTTTCATACATAATTATTTTGACCTCTGAATGGTTTGTATCTGCTGTTTTTTTTTATGACGTAAAATACTCCCAGTAGTGGTAGCATAAAAATGTCGACGTTTTTTGTTCCAATCGCTAAAACATTTCTAAGTAAGATCAGCTTTTTAAACTGTTTTTTTTTTTCAATTGTAAATTTTATTTCCTAAACTGAAACGGCTTTGTTCTTTAAGTATTACTTTTGACTACAGCAGCTTTATATTTGTTGTTATAGTTGAGATTGATCAATAAATACCCATGAAATATATATCTGCAATTGACAATGATCAGTTGCTGTCGTGTTTGTTAAACAGAACATTTCGTCTTTACTGTGCATTCCGTTGCATTAAATGTTTTTGTTAATAAAAAAAAAACCATTCCATCAGAAAAAGCCTGCACTTTGTCTTCTTTTCAATAGGCAGCAGTCTATTCAGCGTGTTCATCAGGCATAGTAGTTCAAATGTGATTCCTCAAACTAATGGCATGGGGTTATGTTTCTCGAGTACATTTGATTTTGTTTCATCTCTGTCATTGAGGAAAAGTGTAACATGCCTGACTAAACAGTGGTATGATTTAACTTGGTTTATTATTGTTTTCTTTTGAATTATTTTGCCTTATAAAATTGGAACAGTGCGGTTAAAATCCCAGGTAGTGGCGTAATCTTCTTTTCGAATGAACCGTTTCAGAAAATGATAATGTGTCCTCGCAAATGACATCTGGACAAATCAGAAACCTTCAGATCAATGATGTTCCCATAATGCCCGGTTGAATTTCTGAATTGTGCCATTGTATTAAAACCTGCATTTTAAATATATAGATTAAAACTATTTTTGACCGTTTAAGTTTTATTTGCAAACAAAATATTTTTCAGTTTACTTTAAATCAGGAACATTAGTTTCTTACAACTCCAGTCCACATTGCATATTTGACTTTTGTAAGCAAGAGATCTTACGAGAATAAGCATTTTTCGGGTACATGTGTTATGAAATTGTCATTTGCCAGTATTCTGATAACCGCGCCTTTCCATCTCTATTACCACTTTCCTAAATTGTCGGTGTTTTTCTTCAAATAAAAATAATTCTGATATAACTTCTATTTGCTTTCAGAATTTATTTTTTTGTAAAAAATGTAAGAATTCAGATTTATTCAAGTAAAAACAGTTATACATGTACCCACATGGGGCTGAAGGCACAAACTAAGAATAATCCATAGCAACCATAGATCTGTTGTAAATTTTAGAATGGGTAGCCATTATATTCGTATCTTATCCCAAGCGTCAGCGAGTGGTAAAATATAAATTCAAATTCAAATTCAAAATTTATTGTCATATAAATCAATAATAATTTGTGACAAGCATATCTACAAAGCACAAACATGTTGAAACTTTGATTAGTTAAAACAAGTTTATCGGTCACCTCTCCTCAGCTCTAATGACCATTTAATAAAGGAACCCGTATTTTCTACTTGCTTTAGTGATGATGGAGACAGAATATATCTTATCTATTCATTATCTGCCATTAAATCAAAATCAAGAGAGCTATCTTCTGCTTTAGCATTTTGAATATACATGTTTCTTCAAACACTGTTTTTTGAACAATTTAACAAAAAATATTTTTCATCCTCTATTTCATGCGAATTGCAAGACAAGCATAGACGGTTCTCTCTAGGAATCTTAAGAAATCTTCCCTTTTCAAAATATAATGCCTATCCTTTGTTAATATGACAGCAAATCTATGATTTCCACATAATTTCTAATATGACGAAACAAACTACATGTACTTTCGTACTAAGGCGAATGCCTTGACGCTAACCGAAATGTGTGTTCCATGACAATGAGAGAAAAACAGAATCAAATTGGTAAAACGGTTTTGGTTCGCGATCGGTTCGCCAATAAGTAAATGTTTACTCAAGGACGTATTTTTGAGACGTACATAATAAAATATTTCACAATTCATAGATCAGTTACCATTAGCATAATCACAAAAGTGAGCTGAGTCTACACTGGTATACAAATATTCAAATTTATTACATGGCTTTATTCGTATGATGAATGCAGAACGCCATATTAGAATATGTTCAGCGAATCGCGTTTCTGGCTTTAGTGGTTTTCGTTCAAACGTAAACAAATGGTAATATTCTCCAGACTACTAACATGTTTGTTGTCTTTGGTACTTTCTGATTCGTCTATTTCAACATATTGCCTAATCGCGACTAATACAAGGCATAAAAAGACACCTACATGTAGTAGCTAAATTGATTCATCCGGAGACACCGTTGCTGCTCGTTTTTGTAGTTGCGACGTAGATACGCGCCTGTGTGAAAGTTTTGGTCACGTTGTACATCTTTCACTTTTAAAAGAACTGTAACACTGCATGACTGGCTATAAAATCTAGAATTGTATAAGAAATGGCGAAGAAGAGATATTTTTCAATCCCACTGGCTTTCATTAATATTTCGCTGACTGTGGTATAATTAAGCACGTTGAAATAATTGTAAACATTGTATCACATGTAACTGGTTAGAAAATGTTTACGAAGCTTTCTACATAGCTTTAACAATTTGCAGACTGCTTCTTTTCTGAGTTTCTTGGACTTTTGTCATGTTATGATAATTAAAGGCTGACCATTTGTTATCCATGGTTAACACAAAAAGTAAATAAAATGATAATAATAATGATGAGATTGATTGATGGGGATTTACGTTATTTTCAGCCAATTTTCAGTTATGTCGAGGTGTGCATTATATATGTCGTAGAAAGCCTGTGCATCCGGGTAAGCACCTCCGACTTTCGGTGGGAAACTGACAATTCATGTCAAGGGTGGAGTTGAGCAGACCTCATAACAAGCCGTGCTCAAATTCACAACACCAGTGTTGACTCGCCGATGATCAACAATAGATATGATTAAGTACCTAGATCATGCGACTACAGCGCCCCCCCCCTGATAAGATGAGAAGCACCAGCCATGTGATAGAATTTCAGCTATTTTAGTAACAGTTCATTTTGGTATCCAATTTTGACTGTTGCTTCCGTATATGACTACACTTGTGGTCAGTGGTCAGTTTTTAATAAAAAATCATTTTCGATATAAATACGAAATGTGCATTCATCACAAAAACCTTAAAAGCCCAGAATTTAAATGGTAGTTTTGACAGATCTGTGAAAATCGTATACATAGGCACATACGGGTTCTTGATCATGTAATCAGGTTTCAGGTGTTCTTTCACCTTGGAATCTTCGTGTACTTTCGAAAACCGAATTTATCTAGTAATCTATTTGTACTTTAAAAAACCGAGTTTATGTAAAGTATTTGATCCAAAATAGGAACCTGTTCAGGCGTCTCCTTTTTTTTCTTTATTTCCGCTTTTAAGACACTCTCGTAGACCCGATTCTGGATGAGTAGCTACAAATGTATCAACGTTCCTTATAAAGTTGTATATGAGCTGTAAGAAAACAAGGTTCATTTTCTAAATGAAATACACATTTAACATCAACAGGTCATACCTTTGACTATTTCCAAATAAAAAACATAGCACAATTCAACTCCAAGGAATGAGTAATTGTGACCTCAGTTGTTATACCTAGAATAAACTAGAGGCTCAGCTGAGCATGTATCGCTTACCTTGTTCTAAACTAACTAATTTTAAGTCATTACCAAGAAGATTTTCAAATGCATTTTCCATAGGGCCCAGTGTTAAACTATGTTCCACGGTAGCGGCCATCTTGGAATTCCGACCGGCATCAAAAACACGGTTTTGGTAGAGGAGCTGCCAATGAACATTTATGGACATGTTTAGCTTCAACTATTGTATGCATTTCCAAGAGGATCTTCGACTGTATTTCCCATAAGGTCAACTGTTAAACTTTGTTCCACCTCGGCAGCCATCTTGGAATTTTGATCGGCACCGTTTTGGTAGAGGACCTGCGAGTGAACATTTATGGACATGTTTAGCATCAACTGTATAATAGTTTCCAGGAAGATCTTCAAGTGTATTTCACATAGGATTCAACGTTGAACTGTGCTCTACGGTGGCGGCCATCTTGGAATTCCGATCGGCATAAAAAACACGGTTTTGGCAATGGACCTTCCAATGAACATTTATGGATATGTTCAGCTTCAACCGTCGAAGTCAGTTAAAGAAGATCTTCAAGTGTATTTTCCAAAACTATGTTCCACTGTGACGGTCATCATGGAATTCTGATTGACGTCAAAAACACGGTTTTGTTAGAGGACCTTCTGATGAACACTTATGGACATGTTGAACTAATTTCAAAGATCTTCAAGTGTAATTCCTATTGGGTCTTATCCACGGTAGAGGCCATCTTGGAATTCCGATCGGCATCAAAAACACGGTTTCGGCAATGGACCTTCCAATTAACATTTCTGGATATGTTTAACATCAACTGTCATAGTTGTTTCCAAGATCTTTAAATGTATTTACCATACGGTCCAATGTTAACTTTGTCACGCGGTTGCGGCTATTTCGGATTTCGGAATGGCAGAGGGTCTGCTCAGGATCATTCACATAATAGAACAATTTCATCGGTTATGTAGTTATTGACAAGACCTTTGAAATTTTAGTCAATCAAAACACATTATTGGCCCTGACGGTCATGCTGAATAAGAACACACTAAAGGACCTACCAATACACATTGATTCCATTTGGATAATTGGTTTCTAAGGAGAAGATTGAAATGTGCAAAGCTAACGCCGGATGGACGATGACGGACGCCAAGTGATGGCAATAGCGCACGTGGTTCTTCGGAACAGGTGAGCTAAAAAGACAATTTACTGGAACCTTCTGCTTACGGAAGTGTTAAGCTGGATTGTTCTGTCCAGGAACAAATTAACAGGTCGACCTTTTAGCGCTTTACGGTTTTAGTAATTGACATTATAATGTATATAATACGGTTTAGAGTCTCAAATTCTTTCATTACATTTGTACGTACACAAGACCCTCTTTTTAAATTTAGCATACTGGACCACCAGAAGACTCGCTAAAGAATATCCAACCGAGTAAAATTCAGCAACTTTCATTAATGTTACGGAATTTCTTTCTGGAGGCTAGATTTACAATTCAGCTGGGCTCAGTTTTGGACTATACACATGCAGATGTGCTGGTTCTTGCTCTTGTAAAATTGACCGTACGGTTTTGACTGCAAGCATTTTGCGAAACCAATTACCAAAATTCAATATTTGCATTTATATTGCAATCCCCAGACGCATAAATCTGGCAAAATTTCAAAAATATTCTATATTTGCTATATTTGAACATAGCTGACAACTATATTATAGAAACAAAAATGAGAATGAATGGAAAATGGATATAAGAAAACGGTAAGGCAAAACACTTGTATAATTATATATGTAATACGTTCAAACTTTTGAAGGATATTAGCCAAGACCATTCAACTGTTATTTTGCAGTAATCTTCCATGTTGAACCTTATAATTTTGACACGGCAGACACCTAGTAATTTGATATTAAATTTCCCTGAATGGTCAAACGCCTTGATGGTTGAAATTGTTCGGAATGTCTCGCTAATGAGAGTCAAATAGTTTCAGCGGACAGTTTGATCATTTTTACGTTCTAAATGATATGATTTCTTACTTCATTTTTCTGTTAAATGCTTCCTGTTGATATTTTCTGGCGTTAATGAACTATTGAAATGTCCATCCTTTCTATAATTAGCTTAATTTCGTGGAGGGATATTGTGTTGAGAAATGTCTTTTTGGTCTCATCAAATAATGTCCTAGTGATCCGACCTATAGTTAAATGATCTTATGAAATGAGATATTTCTAAATGAGTAACTTCGCAGTCGAAAGTCATAATGGTAAGGCCATGCGATATACATTGTTCAAAATAATTCGGCAACAATTATATATATCAATTTTTTAATACTTCTAACTGACCGGCAAGCGGCGTGTGTGGGACGTTTAGGCTTTCATTATCAATATGAACAATTTCCAATATATCTTAGATCGTTATTGAATACAAATGTAGTATAGTGTTTATTCTAGTAATTGAAATATACACGACGGAAGGATATATATATATTTTTTCCCTATTCTCAGCGTGTTTAACCAGTTGGATAAATTTTTAACCACCCGGTGGTTAAAAATCTGAATGAGAATTCCCGCCAAGTAATTTTCAGGAAATTAGTTCTTTAATATATTCCAAAAAAGGATCGTGTATACTTTCAAAAGCAGTTTTATTATCCGGCAATGACAGACTAATGAATTGAGGAACAAAAAATTCGAAGGCTTCAAAACGCGTAAAAAATCATTCGAAACTAAAAAACAATATCCAAAAAGCTTTGTCGTAGATTCGAATTTTATTGTAGATTTCGAAGTGTTGTTCGTCTCCCAATTTTCTGGCAGTTGAATTTTCGTAATCCACATATGTTCGATATCTTCTATAGATTAACTGAACTTGTTGATTGGTTTCAGAAAATTTTTTAGCTATACCGTTGCGTACGGTTTTCCTCGGTAGAGAAAGCGGAAATAGTCCGATAAGAACACTCAACCTTCGGTAGGAAAATGAAATCCTTTTCAGTTAAGGTTGGAGTTAATCTCATTTCACAGGAGCCAGACTCTAGCTCAAAACCCAGGTGTTGACACACCATTGCCAAATGAGACTAACAATCTACTCGGCCACCATGCAAGTTCTCTCGATCTCTTTCATAATATACAATTCGCTGCATTATCTCGGAAGATTTTTGACTTATGAAAGTATGGTTAAAGCGTTGTTGTCGGGTATACTCGTGTATAGTGTTGTGTGTATGGACATTTCAATCCTTGATGCTTACACCAGAGAGGAAGGGAAGTCCAGAATTAATCTTTTGGACCATGCAGTTGTTGTATACGTTTGTGTGCTCTATCACACACAGCGATAATAATGTGGTGGATGGAATGGTCGCATATTTGTCTTGAAGACTCGTGGAGATTTAGAACTGTCAAATTCTGATGTTGTTATCAACGATCATACATTTTATTCGCTCGGGACAATGGAGTGAATTACTTTTTCAGCTTTGCTGTTTTGGATATGAATTTGACTACGTTTCCGTAGTTTATGATTTTTAACTGCATGTGTTACAGTGTAAGATCAAAAGTGGTGACACTTCCATCGGCACTATAATTCAGAGCAGGCCCAGCAAGTACTTGTAGCTAAAAAAAGTGCGATACTGGCTGGTAATTCCGTCCGTCCTTTTCATTTGATTTAAAGTAAAAATGGCTTACCTGATAAAGGTGGAACTGTAGCGTTAGTGTTAGCGTAGAACAAAATGGGGTATTTTTTTAATGGAGAGTTTTATCATGAGGAATATTGTAAATTTCACTGTTATCCGAATCTTTTAACAGCACAAAGATGACATTTTGCTTTCTTTTATTTAGAAGCCTACATTAATGTTCACTTGGATATTTTTCGCCTTAAAAAGTTTACATTTAAACATGTTAAGGACGTTAGGTAACAAGTGATTTCTCATATAATGATTTTTGAGATTTCTAGGGATAATTACCATGGCTGACGTTTCTTGTCTGCCATGTAAACAGTGACTTGCATCTCTGCGACAATCGACGCTGGATAAAATATCTGTCCGATCAGTTTTGTCATTTCTTCCATCATAGAATTATGATGCCGAATAAGTGAATCCAAAAAATCACCAGACGTTTCAAAGCTTAGTCGTATTAACAATATTGGTAAACGTGGTGATACTCTTAATTATCAAATTGAGTGAGGATGCTGATTAGACAATACACTTCTTATTTGATCTATCCGTGCTACCGAATAAATAAAAAAAGTCCATAACATTCATTTTATGTCTTCTATTTGGGAAAAGTAGACATATTACATGTGTAGGTTTATCCTAGTTCATGGTGTTGATACTTCGTCACCAAACTTTTGATTGCATTATTCCTTAATTGAAATTAAAATGTATGTTTCAATGTAAAGTTTAATCGCGCAAGACCTTCATTGAAGGTGATACGCTGAAAATTTCTTGCAGAACTTTTTATTTCTGAAATGCATTTAGCATACCCCAAAAACAATACAGAGACTAATAAGCAATATAAAACACAGTGGTGAAGAAAGAGTTTAGTCAATATTATTTGGTTGCAGTGCTCTGACCCATTTCGCGCCATTTCTAATTTCTTTTACAAACCAGTCAAAATATATGTTGACCATCAGTACTATCACAAATGATTCTTATTTGTTCAAATAGTGATGGATACATATCACAAAACTGCAATAAAAAGTTTTGCAAAAATTATGTTCTCAACTATTTTTGACACTACCAAGGAAGT